>JTDE01001084.1:136724-151491 GCA_014338405.1 Paragonimus skrjabini miyazakii
CGATAGTATTGCAACTGGCCTATACTTGGCGAGTTCATTGTGTCCACCGTCCTTGAGGATGGGTGACACTATGTGCATCCTCCAGTCTTTGGGAAGCTCGTCCATCCAACCAAACGGAGTAATCAAGAATTCTACGGAATGGCCCTGATAACTCCTTACCACACTTCTTTTGTAATATATGAGAGATGAAATCAGGACCTCGAGGCCTAGTTTGACAAAGCTTTGTTTATTTTGACACAAACCATATAGTGTGAAAGTACTTGTTTTCGTGGCATGTGTAGCGCTGACATTAGATGTATGTGTTGGTTCCGTAGAACTGGTAACGAAAGTATTGAGTTATTGGTTGCCAAGAATGTTAGGCACTTCTCTGTTTGAGATGAACATCCCACCCTTGTGGCACAAGTGAGAGATTTCAGGACGGCTTGTGATGGTGGATGCAACAGTGCCGACACTATAATTGTTGGTGAGGTCTAGTTGATACTGATGTTTTTCTTCACACCGAGCTGTTATTACTAGGTTGCGAGCTATACAGTACTCATTGTATGCCTTTTATTATCACTAAATATCTAGTGACTAGGCGAATTGGTTTTACCCATTTGTGTCGTCTAGACTGTCGGATCTAAACATATCCGTTGATCCCTCTAGTTACAACGTCCACACCAATCTGTCAGTAGTCATTGAGTGCTGGATACCTTAAGACACCATACCAACACACCGCTAAATTCTTCGGCCACCAATATCCAAACCACTTTGTAAGGGATATTTATGTTTTGTATTCAGATGTAATGATTTGCTCCACGGACCAGAAGGAGACATTATATGATTAATCTTTTTTCTGTTGATTAGACTAAAATCTGAACAAGGAGGTATCCGCGACCCTGTCTATTGAGCGAACCCTCTGATATTTTCGACCACATGATATGTCATAGCTACATAATGGCACTCAAAAGCAGACAAAATAAGTTTGCCACGAACCTCACTGGTGTCAAATTTAATTTGAATACCCTGTGCGTAGCATCTGTGGGAGTATACACAAATAACTTTGCGTATGACGTCATTAAGTGGCCTATTGCGGCTTCGTGCAGATGCGCATAAACCTCTTTCATTTGGAGCATCCGAAACGGGCCTTCAATTGTTACTTTGTTCAGCTTTCTGAATTTGGCACAACATTGATAGATTCCACTCGATTTCTTAGTCAACAGGACAGGCGACGAAAATGGGCTGCTTGCCCGTTAAATTATTTCCTTCTCCAGCATCTTCCTTAGCTGCCTCTCCACTTCTCAAGTTAACTTGAATGGTATTTCCCAGCATATTGTATCTGTATTTCGGGCCTGGCCGCAGGTCTATCGAATGTCTCATCCATGTACAGAATCCCTATTTATCATTCGAACTAGTGAATAGAATGGCGAAACAATCAACACATAGCTTGACGGCCGGAAAAGGGTATTCTGGTGGAGACGTTGCAGCGATCGTGCTCATTCGACATTGCTCTTTTGTCTCCTCGTGATAGTATTTCACAGGATCACCATCAACACGGAGCCGGCTGCTCTCCAAGTCTATGTTTGCCTACAACGGACGTAGCAGATTCGCACCTAATAACGTCTCTTCCACATTTCCAATTACCAACATCATATGTCGTAGCCCGACACCATCTATGTGAATTACAACATTATGAGTTCCCAGTACATTCAACGTTGTCCCTCTGACCGCGAACACATTCTACTTTATTTGTAAGTGACGCGCTAGCCTTCGTGTCGACCACGGCGATCTTTTTTCTGTTCCAATCCACACTTTTACCCGTTGAACACCCCCCAACAAACCGGTTCCTGACTGCTGGCCATCCTATTTCCGTCCGTACGGGTGTTGTGCGCCAAGAAAGCGGATGGCACAAAGATCTTGTCTATTCAGGAAAGCAATACTTGGGTTATGCGTTTAAAAATAACAACAAGTAGAAACATTCATCTGCGTACGGTACTGGGCCCAAACCGTCACGTTGGCTACAGACCCCAATGCTCAGTTCCTTTACGTTCATTTACATACCAAGAACCATTTCATGCGATGCTGCACTCCGATGTTTCTTCTCGTATTTTTCCTTCGGCTACTTCACTGTCAGAATATATGCTCCTACCCCACCACTGAATAGCAATGATGTGTGTAGTATAGCACGATCGCTCCTCCTCATTACACGGACAGACGCTGCGCAATTTCGACCTGCCGTTCGATCTGTGCGATTCCACAGGACTCGGCCATCCAAACCTTCCCCTACAATTTCGGTGACACGCTCTGGATAAACCGCTTCTTCAACAATCGCTCGATTCGGAGCAGAACAAGACGATATGTTGAAGGTTTATTCGGATGAGACTGGTTCTCTATATAAATAAAAAACGGTTAGTAAATTATACAACTTAAACCCGAATAAACTCTGAGCACGGAATTTACCCGTCAGTAAATATCAACCAATAATACAGTCGTGTAAACAGTCCAATGAGGTGGTACAAAATAAACGTAGGGCGAGTTCAAGTGAGAATTCGTAGAGTCAATGCTGAGTGGGTTACGTGCAATAATGTAAGAAATGTTCGGTCAGTATTTAATTTAACCAATATATGGATATATATATATATATATATATATATATATATATATATATATACAGTACCTACAGTACGATAGTTTGACCAATGGGTATATGTATGGGAGCAGGTGAGATTGGGGTTGTGCACACCACTGGTCGTAGATGGGCTTTTGGGAGGCAGCTTAGTTGTGCGGGATATGGAGGTTCGGTGGTTCGACCCTTCAGGCAGACATTTTGCCACTGCACTCCCAATTTCAATCATAGTGACCCGAACACAACTTTCATTGCTCCTGGCCAGAATCAACACGTAGTCTTACATTACCCATGTTCAATAGTCATCGTTAATAGTCACCAACGTACCGAGCAACATAAGCAGTGGATGACGCCCTGTCTCTTTAACTTTTCGCAAACAAGAAGAACTCATCCGTTTGGCTTGTACTTTTCGACTCCTTGTTTTTCACCTACCTGACCACATCCCCTTCAATTACGTTCTCATTCGACCTTCACAGTTTCGAATTTGTTTTAATTACCTCGTTTCCTCCTTTTTGAAAGTACGCAGTTTCTAATGGATACAGTCACAATTCAGCGAGTAAAAAAGTATCATGAAAATGATCATAATCTGCACCCTCTGTCAGTTAGCACATGCCCGGCACTTTTACCAAACTGTTAGTATCCATTCATGGGTGGGAGTCTGACACCAGTGTCGATCAGAGTGAAGCAAAATGTCGGACGATAGATGCATGTCACAAATGACTACGCCTTAACAACCATCACGTTCGTTCTGATCACGTGTTCGGTGGTTTCAAGGGTGTAGACTGCGACAATGTTTACTCCTGATTCATAACATTTCATAAAGGTAAACTGTAGAGTTAATCAAGTTCGAACCATGATATTAAACATATCTATCCTTCGAATGAACAGAACCTCGGGCTGAATTGGACAAACAGCCAATCACTGTTCACTTCGTACATAAAATATGCACGTCACACCTGATGGCTAGATGACTTTTGATTTTTTGCATGAACACTGTACTTCGTTAGTCTTTCAAGGAAAATGATCGTCGGTTTACAGTTGAGTATATTTTATCATGATCACATTTTTTGACGAATCTGAAAAACTAATCGTAAAGTATAAGGGTTGATTTGTACATGTGTACTACATTAGCGATGATGTCGAAGGCTACCAGTTTGGTATCACCACTGCCGATTAACAGGGTCATCGTGTCGCCACAGTTACTTACTTTTAAGGCACATGACGCAGGTTGGTTGATTGATTTTTGCAAAACGATACTTTTATGCTTGTCCAAGTTTTTGTTTGTGCTACTGTCTTGACCAGAGTATCACAGCACCTATAATCCAACATGGCTGATAGTTTTGATGCGACAGTTCTGTCGGGTAGTGGTTAGCACCTCCACCTCACAAGCATCTGGACCAGTAAGCCTTTACCTGTCTAAGCGATAACAAGCCCTACAAATGACCACAAACATTACGGACACTGGAGTACGACACTGCGCCTCGAAAGATACTATTGTACTTGAACTTGTCGAATTAACAGCATGTACTTAACTAGGTTGAGCCCAAATGTTAGCTTGGACACAGTATAGAAACAGGGAGCTGGTAAGTGAAAATACAATAGTTTACAAATAGCAATAAGTTAGGTGACCTGGTTAGACAATGTGAAACAGTGCTACATCAATCGCATTACGCAGCGCGTTCTCTTGACTGACAATAATGTTAGACTACTGAGAACATTCATGGTTGACGGTAATCGTGTTATTCTGATTGGTGGATCCGAAATTATGACGTGTTTTGGTCGGCAAACCGCTGTCCTGGAAGATTGGGTTATCACAGAGGTTGGCTGAAAATTCTTTCTAGATGCGGAAACCGTGAGGAAATGTGAGCGGTATTCGTGTTATACCTATTGAACTCCACCAGTACTCATCAGTAATTCAAGTAATTTACCGCAAGGTCTCATTAGCTGTCGTTCTGGATTAGCAGTCATCTGTGAGGTTGGCTATCTCTTGTCAATCCTATAACGGCGCATGGATTATTCGTGAAACTGCTGGTTAACCAGGATTATCAGTTTACTTGAGACCGACCCGGTTTAGTCAGTGGATGGAAGTCACCTGAGTAACATTAACCAAATACCATGTTACCACCACACTTAGCTGTTGTTGGTTATATGGTTCCTGCTAGTGAGGTACAGCGTTTGGTCATGAAAACTTGTTATGTAAGGTCATCTAACGGTGCCTATTGAAAGCTACTTTTCATTTCTACTAAGTAGGCCACAGGAAAACTATAGCAACTGAGTATATTACAAACAACCGCCAGGTTGTTTCCAAATCAGCCTACCTCAGTGGCCGAAGCCAAAGTAGATCAAGTCACGAATGTCATCGTAATCGGCGTTTTGACTCAGACAAATCTGCTTCATAACCATTGACAATTTCGAAATCATCAGAGGTCACTTCATAATGGAATACTTCAACCACATCAGCTAGGGTTCACGAACCATTTAGTTAATACTGCAACGCACTCCTTCGCTAGGGAATTCTCCGAAACAGTCACGAAGGCTGAATTATTTCAGTATGTACAGGACTGTATCAAGCGGTTGGTGGGCCAAGTGGCGTCTTATGTTGATTATGTTCCTACCAACGAGGTTGACACGACAAGTCATCTAAAAATTACAGCCCCACTCGGTCATTGTGACAATCGGATTCAGACGCTTACACAGAACTAGACAACATATTGTACCAAATACAGGTCTAAAGACCTGGCCTGGCTGCATGACCACACTCAGTTTAGATTATCACTGCCAGCTCATTGTTAAGGAAATCTCTGATGTCATGTTGTGATAACGTGTTCCCAACTCAAAAGAGGGTAGAGACGCCTAAGGAACCAAACGTCTGATTACAGAGAAAGGTTGAGACTGGAATAGGTACCAGATAGGACAAGCTGAACTGGCGTCTGTTAAATATGTAATGGGGCGAAATCGCACCATAGTTGCTGTCAGATAGTAGCGGTTTTCCTATCAACGATGTCCTGCTCAAAAGCTGAAGTTGAGTCCTAAGCTTTTCTGTAGCGAAGTCGGGGAGCACACAGGGAGTTGTGTTCCCAAAATCGACCAGACCTGTTCATATCTAGGACGAACAGATTGAGTCATCGTTTCTGTAGCGAGCTATACCTGTACCTGATGTCCGCTGGACATCGTAGATTGCAAGTTATAGGTGTAACCGCTGGGCAGATAGCTTGATACACTGAATTACTACAATGTATAAGCTTTCAAAACCCAAAATGAGACAAGAAATCCACATTATTTTGTCATAGATGACAAGGAAAGTAACAGAGAGGAAACAGCCGAAGTGTCCCCGGTGATAGGAGAGTTTAACACTAAAAGTAATTAGTAATAACATACCTAACTAAAAAAAATTTGCTCCTGCAACTAGCACAGTGTGGTTCAAGCGGACGTCACTTACGTTCACACAAGATGTGGATCGGTTTCTTCTCATGTGATGCAAACACTTTCACGAAATATTCATATTGGGAACGATACCAAAGTTACACCAGTAATATGCATTTTGAAACAGTCAGTCAGGTGAGTAAACTTCATCCGTGGTTCCATATTCGTAATGTGTATGTCTCCTGACATGTTTCTCGCCACTATGAGTCGTAATTTTCTCAAGAACTTGGTAATCCACTTGGTCATTCTGAATGAAATCAGGCCATACGCGCTCACTGAAATTATAGCTCATACCGCCAAGAATAGCCGCGACTGATTACCCTTAACGACGGTACCCGTCTTACGTGATGGTAAGTCATCTGACTCCACTACAACGAGCACCGACAGCAGTGCACATAATTTATATTGTCCGTCATTTGAATCCCACATTTGTTTTCAATAAACATTGGCTTCCTCTCTCTGAACAGTCCTGGTTACAAGACGACTACTACTAGAATATTTATTGCATCCACATTTTTTTTCTCTGGAGTCGTATGACAGACAGGTGAGATTGCTCTCAGTGTTCATTAATAGTGACATAAATGACTCTTTCCCCAATTGTTCAAACACAAATTTGACTTACAATCCAGCCACATTTATGTTAACAACTGCACCACTGTACTCGTATTAGTTGGTTAATTTGAGAGGAAACATAAAAACCATTCCGTCAACTGCAACTAATGTCCGTACGCCTAAGACTTTATCCCAAATTGAAATCATGGAAATCAATAACTTGGTGAAAAGTAGTATGATTACTGGTGCGTAGTAGTAGATTTTGGTTGATATAAGTTAAGTATCACCTACAATCAAACGAATCTGTCGCATTCGCAAAGATTTTGCAGCAGCCTCTTTCGGAAAAATTCTACTGGATAGGATTAACGATTTCTGCGAGTTCAGCTTGTACGGGACCTCAATCGTAGATCATTGAAGAGGGTTAACAGGGCAGTTCTTGTGTCTCCTTTCGACGCAATCAGGCAACCTGAGCATTACTCACAAGCGAATATGATTCGGTGTTTGCATCTGATAATCCATTCACGCGTAATGTGAGGTGCTGGAAGAAGTGATCAACATGGTTGCCTCATAAAAGTGTGGCCGTAGTTTAAATCGCCGTCATGGCAAAGATAACCAGTTTTACTTGTCTTGACTTCCGTAAACTAATACGTGGCTCCTGGCGTTGGTTGTCGCGGTCGGAGTGTCGAGGGCCTTTCCGTAAGTCGTGAGAAAGTTTTTGGATCGGTGCCGTATTTCTCATTAGGCAAACTTGAATGGGGTATTTATGTGAAATGTGACTACACCGGAGGCTACGATTTCTTCATTAAAATGTCCTATTCTGTTCGCAGTGATCTTACGTCGAGGTGACTAGCTGCTTATTGTTTAAATCATTGTTATATGGTATACTGGTACACTGACCTATTGTTAAACGCAGTTCGTGAGGTACCTAAGTTTAAGGCCTGCTTTAGTCGACGAAGGTTAGTTAATCACACTTCAGTCGTCGGCACTGACCTTTTTTTCTATTCTGCTTATGTGAATGTAGACAAAACGGACATTCCAGTCGCTTTAGGTACTGAAAAATGTTCTTTCCAGAGTTAAGCCATATCAACTTCGGAATGAGAGATTCAGGACCTTGCCGATATCAGTGAGCAGCCATCCTTATCTTGCCACAAATCAGGTTGTCAAGGTCAATTCAATGAATCACGTGAGTTAACATGTGAGCTGTCACCTTGCTCTGCACCTCTCACCACATGTACGCACAAAAGTGCACGTTCGATTGCCATACACGTTGCCATTGGAAACGACCGACCTATCAGGCGATTCTAATAAGTTTACTCTGGGCATATGTATGCCTGTCACTGGCGTAACGGCCTGGAACCTGGATAAGGTAGGGTTGACAATTAAGAGATGGGTTCTGAAATTGGCCAAGACCGACGGGTAAGTACAAGCCCATTGAAATTGTACAGGGTTTTTGAACTTTCGCAACAGTTTGTGACATTCATTATAAACCCTTTTTCTGTCGCATCAATCCATTTTATATTGTGGCCCGTATTTTGCGTACTAGAAATCCAATCACAAATATATATCTATTCTGAAGCCTTGTGACATCTGGTTGGTTGATCTACAGGGAATACGGAACTTTCAAGCATCAACAAATCGAAAGACAGCGAGCGGGGAATTAACCGTTGCGCGACCGTCACTTCTGGTCGGCACGAATCAACTGTGGGTTAAGCTCTGGATAAGGCAATTTAGCTGTTCAGCAGTGAAGGTGACCATGCATATTTCTTTACATTCTTATCTTGTTTAAATGGTTGTATAGCTCTTCTTACGCGTTATCTATGGTCATTTTATTGGTTATAGATTGATGTCAGCCATTCTTTAACAAGATAACAATCTTTCAGTTGTACATTTTGCAACACCCGATTTAGTGTTATTTCCTCAGACTCTGTTAGACGAATTGTTTGTGGGTAAAACATAGAGATTACCTGCATCGACCACAGTATTCCATTACTTAGTCAGAATTCACCAGCGTTTTTAACATTAAGCATACTATAGTGTAAATTGAGTGGCATGGGGACTTTATACAAGCCCCTTCTGAAGGCTAAACGCAAGACATTTAGAGCAAACTGGATGATAGGGTGTTGTACATAGCATCGTAGTTTCAGGTGAAGTCAAAGCATGCAAACAGACAAATCGGAACTAACTTTGTGTCACCACGATGGACGACAATGTGTGTGGAACGTTGAAGGTAACATCAGCGATCAATGTTTTGCACTCTATCATTGTTTCTTGTTGAGTCCGTGAATTATTGAGGTGGAAATGTTTATCGTGTGTGTATGGACAGTTGTCTCCCTCTCTAAGCCAAACTATAAAAGTCGACTCACCCATTCTCAAAAACGCTTAATATTGAACCGGGTGGAACAGCTACCTCTAAAGCCCACTTCCGAATAATGACCGTCCGGTCCATTGAGGTTTAACACTATAGTAGTTTATTTTGCATTGGTGGTCGCCGTTCAAATATATCTCACACATTTATGTTGCACGGCCGCAAAGTGGCAACCGAATGTGATACCAACGTTAAGATAAATAAAGCATCATACGGCATCAACAGTGTGCGATTGGAGTAATATGCGACTCGGTTTGGGGAAATTTATATTGATAACCTGGGATGAATACTGGCAACGGCTGCATTCAACTGATCGTCTACTTGGTCAGGAGCAGCCACGTTTCTGTACCCTTTTTGGTTCAGCAATCAGACAGAACAGAGGTTGTGCTGATAACGCCACGCTAAGCGGGTAGGGACCGTCTTCGAAATTCTTGCTCCCACACAAGTGTGTTAGTCGGTCAATTTCAACACATCTCTTGGGCTATATTGTGCACCTTTGACCCTGATGACCTCAATACTACAGGACAGCTTTGTACACCTGTTAGAATAAATCCTATGCTTGAGTGTTGCTATGGTAGCTCAGTGCATCAGGTGACCGTTAAAATGACCTCATCATGTTCTACTTAGTCTCGCGATGTGACACTGTAATACCCGGAATTAGGGATTTCGAATAGCCCTAGAAATCGTACTCCAATTGAAACCTCCCATACAAGTAATAAAGAGAAGATCTCATGCTCGCTGCAGTGAGCAGTTCATATTCATAAGACAACAAGCCAAATTTATGTATGTACAACAGTATTAAATAAACCACAGTCTGTCATTGGCTGATCATATTGACACACACAAAGTCACAAACTAAACGTTAATTGGTGCAATACAGAACAAAGAAATAAACGAATAACAGAAGACGTAACATTGAGACTGTTCGTCCAATCCTGATGTTGTATCTTCAACGCAACGTTTGGATTGGTCCCTTTTTAGAATTCCTATTGTGTCGGGGTTTGGATAAGCGATGAGTCGAGTAGATATTAACTACAAACACCTTTGTTTAGAGAGAGGCTGAACAGCTCCTGAACTGATGCGGTAGCGGAGTGTATTGGAACTCACATGAGTCCGTCAGTGCTTCAATGCTGTACTTGTTGATCGAGTGATAGGTTGCAAAACTTGATGGACGAATATTTAGTTGGAAATATTTTCAACCAGAATGAAATCGCGTTGTTCTGTTGAGTCTTATCACACAGGAGCTTAGTGATACGACTAAAAAACTCGAAAGAAAGATTGGTTTTTGTTGTGAAATGCTATAGGAGGGAAATTAAATTGTATAATGATTGGAGAGGGTTTACACTCCTGTACACCGAAAAGACGATCAAGAAATCTTCAATAGGTCAATGTACTGTTCATTCATCATGGCCCTCTTCCTGAATTGACAATATTCGAAAATGAACTTATACGTTTGGAGTTACAGAAAAGAAACGGCCACATATGACCCTGTTAGGTTCTCTGTAACAAATTGGAAGGTTTGGCTTCCCAACCGAAAATAGACAGCCGTTAACCTAAGACCGCCTTTTGTTCCCCTCGGTAATCGTCTCTGTAAGAAGATTATTGTGTACATCACAACGTATATTTACTGTACAATAGTTCCTTCCTAAAATTTCCTTTCGTCAAACAGAAGAAGGTGGTCTCTTCTGAGTTTTGCTGGAAGTTTAGAGGGGAGAAAGAGATGATAACCCGGGTGACACAGCGATAATGTCCAGGATTATTAGAAAACATGTGTTATTGCTATTTTGAATATGGTATCTTCTGATAGTTTGTACAGTCTGCAGCGGATACTGTATTTATTACACTGTGTCAGTGTTAGGGAATCCCATTTTTCCGTCCAAAACAGCATCCTTCCTCGATAAAATGATTCTACCCAATCAGATTGAGCAGAAATATCCAGAAAAGTCGAGAGGTAACCCTCACTACTTTTGTACTTTTCAAACCTTTATACCTTTGCTGATAGGTGGCTTAGTAACCTCAGCTACAATTTTTAGTAACCGTCCCTCAATCTTCTCATTCGAGAATGTTTGTAGGTCGCTATGCACCATATAAATGCCCTATATCTTTCCCTTCGATGCACACTTCGTTCGAACGGAACAAAGTTGCTTTTTGCACCCGCCTTTTGATTTGACTTGAGAGTAATTAACGGGGACAGTCGCATTATTCAAGGGACCAACATTTTCCGTGTTGATTATTACGGAGAGAAGAACTCGAATTTTATAAAGCTCATTGCTATTCCGAGGAGGAACCGGCGTATTTCCCCCCCGGAGGTTTACAACAGCCTGAAAGGTTCGTGTTGTTGTGGATGATTAGTAAGCGAAGTTTTTCTGTCTAATACATTATCTTCAACTGCGTAGTAGTCTGGCTTTTAGAAGCATCTTTTCTTCCACGCTCCTCCACTAAACATTACAAATGAATTATCGAAGAGGAACTGCGGATCGCATCAGGCATATAAACTGAATTCAAAACGATGGTACTTGTAGGCTACCCACAAGGTTATGGAGTTAAAGCGATGTCAACAATCCACCTCTGCTCTGCAGTATGAAGCACAACCGAGTTAATGTAGTGGTGTTTGTTCGTGTAATCCTAATGAGATAATGATATCAATAGCGTGGGACAACCCGGTCTATCTATCAAATGTTCCAGTCGTCTGTCTGGAGTAGACCAGAGCTCACATTTCAAACGCCTTGGTTTCTCTAAGTAGAGTATCTACCCAGGTTAAAGCCAAAATTGCGGTCCGTAGGATTGCAGCCCGGAATGAACCCTCCGAAGTTCCAAATTCCAGTAAGTGTTCCACACGACTGGACAAAATCAATTCGACTAAGGAAGTGGAACCTGCTGGAAGTACGCTCTAAAAACACGCGCATAACATAATTTTTCTTAGGTCACTTATAAGTTAGAACCTCGGGTCTCGTGGTACTTTGTCATCAGGTACTAAACAATATCCAATTTGGCATGGACCTTGCAACATGTCAAGAAATCGACATCCGTGTTTTCAAGAAGTACTGCAAATTATAAGTTAAAAAGAATTCAGTTTAACTTATTGTTGAGAAGAATTTAACACTTAATAGCAAACCATACCGTGCGTCCTGAAGGTCGAGATCGATCGGCGCACTCAGATGGACGCGCACGTACCGACAAGGCCACTTTAAACAGACCGGTGATCTAACAACTATTTAGTATGTAGCTGTTCACGGATGTGATTGGAATCAGCAGCAACCTGGGCTGCGCATTCAGACAAACTTTTCTGATGACCATTCGATCGTGAGAGAACAAGACTTTATATAACATATAAAACTAGTACCTCACTACCAAGCTGCTCCTGAACTCGTTAACTGAATCAGTATCTTATGTCAAAGATCTCGTGGCACGTTCTCAAATGGGTATGTGTGCAGGTATATTTCGTTGTGTTTGTACTCACCTGAACTAGTCCCGTTGGTATGTCTTTGCTGGTATTTTGTAAACGACTTCCTTTCCTTCTTAGAAAACCTAATTAGAATTCAGTCTGTAAACTACAATCACACAGCTATAGCAGTGAACCAAAATTATTGAATGGGTACATATACTGATATATCTGCGTGTTTGAGATAAGATATTTTTTCAAAGAGAGCTAAAGCTTGAGTAGCGATAAGAAAGACGGTAATGATAGCACAATTTAACGAGGTCATACATTCAAGTGCTAGCACATTACATCAGTATGGATTACCTAACTCATATAAACTCGATCCTTTTATACAATCAGCTTTATCCATGGTTAACAGAACTTAATGTGGACTGGTTAGCTTGCTAGGGAACATTTTAAAGCTAGTACAGCAGGGTATATGATAAGTTTCAAAGACAGTAGTGAACAAACTGAGAAAATTCATGACCCAAACGTTGGTGTTAGTTATTGTAACCCCCCGAAAAGATATGTTGGATTAACCACGGAATAGAAACGCGCCTGACAGAATCCGAATTATCCATATTGAAATAAAGAAAACGGAAAAACTTGCTCCAGAGGGTAACACGGTTGTCTGAGCTAATTGCATTCACGTCAAATAAAAAGACGGGTGAGAAAAGCCATTTTGTTCTGCTTCAAAACGTTAGTGACAGGGAGGAATATACAGGGTGTTTGTATGATATACGGTGATCTATAAACAGTCTCGAATCAGAGGATTAAGGGAAATTTATCAAAAATAGAAGTAAAAGTCACCAAGCCACCACTGAGCATAACGGAATGAATGTCGAGTGGGTAAAAAACTGCGAAGGTCACCTCTGGATTTTTCTGGGAGTTTCTATTCATTCTGACTGTACGAAGTCGTCATCTCGAGAAAGGATGTTGTTTTGGAAGGAAAAATGAAATTCGCTGACATTAATCACATATCCTCCTTCGGCATAAGGCTTCTTTCCACAATTATTCCATTAGATGAGACTATCGGGTTGATTTATAATTATATTGGTACAAACAATAGGCATTTTTATGTGGGTTCTGGTCGATCAAAAATGCTTCTAAAACTCTGAACACACACAATCTACCTTTCAACTCTGATAACCACATTTACCAGTATGTCGACGGTCAGCTAAGTCATATCCCGATGGATTTTTTTATGGCACACGTAGACGAACAAGTGGGGGATCATATCGGAAACCACAGCTCTTTACAGACGATGCGTGGACTACAGTTTGGTCATAGCCAAAAACTGAATCTATGTAAACCGCTTGTTTGTTGTCATGACCCCCGTGCTTTCGACGATCAGACCCACAGTGAAGGAGGCACAGACGAACCAACTCCCTTTCACAAATGTTCCGATGCAACGGAAAACCAGCGGTTCCATTTTGCAGTCTAGCTACAAGAGAATAATGTGAATTGACCAATACCTTCAGTTTCAATGTTTTCATCCATTACAACGTATCGCGTAGACTCTGTTTAACAAGATCTGTCATAACTGTGCGGAAGATTGACTGCCACGGAAGTGTGCTACACTCTTCTATAGGCCAAGAAAAAGGTCAGTTGTCAGAAAATGAGGTAGAAATTCTGTAGCAAAAAATAGTATTTTTAAAAATCTCGCCCTTAGGTGATCAGTTTGCCAGGCAATTGAAATAACACCCGGATACCACCACTTCCGTGGTAGCCTATGTGACTCTATTGCCTGTCAGGATGCGTAACTAGTCATTTCCAGTATCTACTAGAAAGTGTAACTCATAGGATTCTGTCATCTACTGTGTATCTGTACATTTTCACATAATTGTGAAAAGTATCAAGAAGGTCAACTTTGAGAGAAATAATTGTCAGTTGGACATCCGGATCAACCAGCTGCATGTGCAGTGGGTGATTGCTTATACAGGCTTACCAACGCAAGAACTAAATTCAGACTCCTGAATAGCCATGAGCTCGGTTGGAACCGAATATAGAGTCACAGACCTCAAATTTAGGGAACGAACCCCACAGTTTGACGAGACGCTATCAATTAGGCGCATTTGTCCACTCATCCGTGTTCACAAGCAGTTCATGTTGATATCGAGAAATCACGCGCAAATTCAAGTAGATGCACTACAGTTCAATGTCCAAAATCGAGTAGTATGATATATCGATTCTTGTACCACAACCAACTGAATATTAAAGTCTGCATTAGATGATCGTAAACCTTGGATTAAAAATGGGTTTCCATGACTTGTAGTCTAAAAAATGCTAAGTTAGATTACTACAAGTCAAATAACTCTTCATTGCAACTGACAGGCGGATTTTCAGCTTGTAGTGACCAGCGATCGTGTGGCTTCTCTAAGGATCCCGGCTGCAACCGTGT
>JTDE01001084.1:151671-168835 GCA_014338405.1 Paragonimus skrjabini miyazakii
TGGAAATATACGGTTTGTTTCCAAACCCCGCTGCCTTCTCTACTTCAATGCCTGTTGGGACTACGTTCCGATTGCTCTTCAGGAAAAGCGTTTTAAATTGCTAGTGGACGAGGGTATAGCGCGTGCCCACTTGTCCACTACAAGCTGTACACCAGAACCGTAGCAATATCAAATGACAAATCAATCGAAGGGTAAATCGCTTCTATAGGAAAGCTCAGTATTCTCATTGCATAAGGGTAAGCAGACGTGGGCATCGGAGTGAAAATTGCGATATACTGACATACCCACAGTAAGTCACTCAGAGAATTAATTGCTCTGCTGATAAACAGTCATAGATGTTGAAAGTTATGAGCTGAACGCCACTCATTTCTGCTCACATTCGTCACCATTTAGACAGTTTCTTCAGCTGGCTCACTTTGAACTAGACTAGCGTTTTGCTCTTAGTAAAGCTAACTACTTCAGTAACGTTTGTCCTTAATAAGATCAACGTCTCAAATTGTAAACATTGCACGCTCAGTGTTGGGTCTGGCACCTCGTTTCTAAGTTTGACGCGTTAGTTCTAATCCTTGTACATTGCTTGTACTTCTCAGGCACCTATTTTAAGCCTTCAGTTTTCGTTTTTCGGATTCCCATGCAAGTTTTGGGTCCTATGTATTGTCTGACACGTACGATATTGTTTACCCAAGTAATACTTTGACATACATATATATATATATATATGACATGATAACACTGAAAATTTTGGAGAACATTAAACATTCACTCACTATCACGTCGTAAAGTCAAACTTCAAAAGAGTGAATGTGTCAGGTTCTAACGATATAGTCCAGTAACAACACAGTAAAAACTGGATTGGCCGAAGAGAAAGTGATATTTTTATAGGGGAAAGTTAGTTCAGGAACATTAATAAGGAACGTCGCGCCAGATACAGTTTTCAGTGTATATGTGATAACACCATCCTGGCCAAAACCGGCCTTGGTTACCGGCGCTCAACTACTGGATATGATTCTACAGTGTTTTCATACATCTACCTGGTGCAAGGCCTGATGTAGTGTGCTCACCAAATGAGTAAGAGGTCGTGGTTTGGTGAGTGCTACATCTTTCACCAAGATTGAGGTGGAAATAGTATATCGTAGTTCCCTATGTCCAATAAGATAACACCATTGGCTTGAATGCAAACGATCCTAGTTGGCTCATCAAAGATTGCCTCAGACTCGGGAATGATAAGACCTACATCCCTGCTGTAATATCGGGCATCTATCTATTAGAAATGACCTTCTTAACATCGATCTCACAAACTGCTTTTGGCAAAAAATGTGCAAATTTTGTTAAAAAACTGTTGGCCGAATTTTCCTCACATAACGTCTACAGAAGCCGAAGTATAAACGACGATAAGAAGAACCACCACAACATACTTATAAAACCATCTCAATTTTCGATGGTGCTTCCAAGCCAACGCCGTGGCCTAAAGTCAGCTAGTCACGTAGACGTCAGATGCTTTGAGTATCGGATATCTGTTAAAACTCACCCAAATTTGCAGTTACCACGCAGCGCTGCCAGTATTCTTGGCTTGGGATAACTGTCATGTGACCAACATTTCATTCTGTGGTCGCGTTGAATGGGTCATGTCACAAGGTTGTGAACAGACCGATTTGAAAAGTTGGCAGATATGAACAATCCAGTAGATAGAAGTGAGCGTCCCTTGAAAAAGTAGCCAAGTTCTTGTGATGCACGACCTATGGCCTGGGGTATACTTCTGTTCTAAAGTTGCGGTTCCTTGCCGATTTCAAAAACAAAGAGTGACAGAAATGTTCCACTTTTCGAATATCTATACGCAACGGGTTTCAAACAAAAGCTGTGAAATTGTAGCTTGTGAAGATGAATAGAAACATTTCCTTGAATCAGCAACCGATGCCGCATTACCTAATAAGGGCTAAAATTCGTGTTTCTTGTCGTATCGTTTAGTTTATTGGTGGTAAAAAAAAGTGTGCTTCAGCCGACACAAATGACTGACACAACTGTTCGCGTGCACTCAGTTCCAGTTTTGAGTGTGGATGAAATCGCCACAGTAGGTGATGATCAAGACATCGATTTTTATAGGTGAAAACTGGAACACTCCACATTGTCCTCTGTTTCTTCAAGTAGACAAGGAACTACAATTTTACAACAGAGCGACGCTTCAGTTCATAGATCATGAATCACAAAAGTACAACTTTTTCTTCAAGAGATACTCATTAGCACCTGTCGGCATGCTAAAATCATCCTTTATTCCCCGGATCGGTCTGTTCATCTCTTCAAAGAATGGCGCACACAGTACAACTACACAATGAGGTGCTTATCACACTTCAGTTACTTCAGGCTGATCCCATCGGCAACCTTTTGTGGTAACTGAAAATTTGAATAATTGATGTTGAATATCCACTTCTCAAATTATCTGACCTCTACGTGACCCGGTAATTTTGGGTCAGCTAGTCAACCCAAGAGCGCGACGAAAATTTAAAACAGTCGCATAATTTTGGCATAGCTACTGTTTTTTGTGGAGCTTAAACCCCATGTGTCCGTGATCATACTCTCAATCGCCCTGCTGTTAGGGTAGACTGGAACATCAGAAGGCTAGAGGCAGTCAAGTTAATCACAAGAAAGAACGTGTGCAATGTGAATCGTAGTTATATGCGAAAATCAGTGAGGTCACGTTATTACCAACAAAACTCCATACTGTGCGGTGCCTGTATAAATTCGAATCTCCTTGCTGTTGATGACCCGAGTGACGACCGACTGCATTAATTTGACGCGACTGTGCTAACATGTTTCCTTTTTGAAAAAGACTGTCACCTGTGTTGTCTTTTCCAGCATGTTACCGATGCTCCGTATGAACGCTCTTCAGAGAATTATATGGCGGTTTTCGAATGCAAGGATTGTTATTGACGTAACAAACGACGTCACAGTGAAATGAGTCCTGTAGCCAAATCCAGTAGCCACTGAATTTAATAAGTAATTTCAGACGAGCAGATTCTGTAAGATGAGTTTCCCACCTAACAAGACCACACTGACAACACAATTCGCGCTTATTCTGACAAGTTACCGTTTATCTTACCCTCAAATACCATGAGTGCAACGAACTACAATCGCGCTTATAATGCTTATGATCTCCATTCTATCAATTTTGTAAAGGCTACGTAATTTGGCATCGGTATGTTCGCCGAGCTTGGCATTTAGGTTACAAACGTTTCATCATCAAGCGAGGTGACATCATCAGTGTGTAATTGTTTTAGCGCATAGTTTTCTGAGCGTGGGGATTGGTGAAGTTTGATGAATGCCTGCTCTTATATACCAGAGTGAGTTGACCTTCTGACCCGAATTCTGATTAGTCGCTCTCTGTTGTTTTACCCTTCAACCTGATCTACCATTGGATGATTCTTGTTGCATTTGAACTTTGACCCGATGTCTGATTGGCTGTTTCCTGCAGTTCTTGAATCTTTGATCTGGAGTCTGATTGGGTGTTCCCTGTTGCTGTCGAACTTCGACCTCGAATCTGACTGGTTGGTCCCTGTAAATTGATCGAATGAGTCCTTTCTTCGTTTTGAAATTCTATCCCATTGGTTATTCATTGTCCCATTTCGACTTCGGTCCGTTCTGTTCAAGTTGTTCCGTTTGGGTTTACCACCATTCGGACTTGATGGTGTTTGCATCTCTTCAAATCCTTGGTTCGCATTGGTTCATAGATTTTGTCCAGCTCGATGTGTTTGTTCACTGATCCGGCTGATGAATGGCAAGCTTCGAGAAATTCCCTTGCATGTCTGGTGTTTGCCTGTGCAAGGACTTATGTGGTATTCAAGTTGAAGGTGTGTCTAGTTTCATCCTCGTGGACGGAGATCAAAGAAAATTGGTCGTGCCTCTCGATGGCTAATTCGTGTTCATGTATTCGTGTTGATAATTTTCGTCCGGTTTGGCCGACATAGTGTTCTCCACAGTCATTGCATTGGATTTTGTAAAGAACGTTTCTTCTGTCGGCGGGTTTGGGTTGTTCCTTTGGTATTGATAGTAATCTGCGTAACGTTGCCGTGGGCTTGTGTGCTAGCGTAATACTATGTGGTCTCAGGAGTCTTGCGGTCATTTCTGATGCTGTTTTGATATGTGGTAGTACAGTTCGTTCCGTTGGTGGTTCTGTGGAATTCGAATTTCTTTCTTTCTGCAGTAAACTCCGTCTGATGGAACTTCGTGAGTATCCGTTGCAAAGAAATACTCGGTATAAGTAGTTTTCTTCTTTTCTTCGAAGCTCTGCGGTGCTGCAGTGTGTCTCAGCTCGTTTGAACAGAGTTCGAATGCAGCTCCTTTTATGGCAGACCGGATGGTTGCTATGAAAACGAAGAATTTGGTCCATGTGTATTTCTTTCCGAGAAACTGAGGTCTGCAGTGTTCCATCAGGTTGGCGGTTGATTAGTACATCTAAGAACGATAGCTGATTGTCGGTTTCAATGTCCATTGTAAATTTAGTATCGTTTAAAACGTTGCTGAGCATTCTTTGTGTTTCTTCAATCATTGAGCGTTTGAGGATTACGAATGTATCGTCAACATATCGTATCCAAAGTTTGGTTTGATCACTGGTAGCGGGATATTCTCTAACCTCTGCATGATCGCTTCTGCAATGAATCCGGATATGGGCGAGCCCATTGGGGTTCCTCTAAGTTGTCCATAGATTTGACCATTGAATTTGAAGTATGTCGACAAACATAGTTCCATGAGATTGCATATGTTTTCCGGTTTCAATGATTCATTCGGTCGGGAATTTTCTTGTAGTAGCTTTTGTAGTGTTTGTTTGGCTAGGGTAAGGTCAATGGACGTAGAGAGTGTCGTGACGTCAACCGAGATCATTGCTTTGTCTTCTGCTATCCTGATGTTTTTCAATTTGCTGAAGAATTGCAGAGCAGCGCTGATCGAAAACATCAGGATAGCAGAAGACAAAGCAATGATCTCGGTTGACGTCACGACACTCTCTACGTCCATTGACCTTACCCTAGCCAAACAAACACTACAAAAGCTACTACAAGAAAATTCCCGACCGAATGAATCATTGAAACCGGAAAACATATGCAATCTCATGGAACTATGTTTGTCGACATACTTCAAATTCAATGGTCAAATCTATGGACAACTTAGAGGAACCCCAATGGGATCGCCCATATCCGGATTCATTGCAGAAGCGATCATGCAGAGGTTAGAGAATATCCCGCTACCAGTGATCAAACCAAACTTTGGATACGATATGTTGACGATACATTCGTAATCCTCAAACGCTCAATGATTGAAGAAACACAAAGAATGCTCAGCAACGTTTTAAACGATACTAAATTTACAATGGACATTGAAACCGACAATCAGCTATCGTTCTTAGATGTACTAATCAACCGCCAACCTGATGGAACACTGCAGACCTCAGTTTCTCGGAAAGAAATACACATGGACCAAATTCTTCGTTTTCATAGCAACCATCCGGTCTGCCATAAAAGGAGCTGCATTCGAACTCTGTTCAAAAGAGCTGAGACACACTGCAGCACCGCAGAGCTTCGAAGAAAAGAAGAAAACTACTTATACCGAGTATTTCTTTGCAACGGATACTCACGAAGTTCCATCAGACGGAGTTTACTGCAGAAAGAAAGAAATTCGAATTCCACAGAACCACCAACGGAACGAACTGTACTACCACATATCAAAACAGCATCAGAAATGACCGCAAGACTCCTGAGACCACATAGTATTACGCTAGCACACAAGCCCACGGCAACGTTACGCAGATTACTATAAATACCAAAGGAACAACCCAAACCCGCCGACAGAAGAAACGTTCTTTACAAAATCCAATGCAATGACTGTGGAGAACACTATGTCGGCCAAACCGGACGAAAATTATCAACACGAATACATGAACACGAATTAGCCATCGAGAGGCACGACCAATTTTCTTTGATCTCCGTCCACGAGGATGAAACTAGACACACCTTCAACTTGAATACCACATAAGTCCTTGCACAGGCAAACACCAGACATGCAAGGGAATTTCTCGAAGCTTGCCATTCATCAGCCGGATCAGTGAACAAACACATCGAGCTGGACAAAATCTATGAACCAATGCGAACCAAGGATTTGAAGAGATGCAAACACCATCAAGTCCGAATGGTGGTAAACCCAAACGGAACAACTTGAACAGAACGGACCGAAGTCGAAATGGGACAATGAATAACCAATGGGATAGAATTTCAAAACGAAGAAAGGACTCATTCGATCAATTTACAGGGACCAACCAGTCAGATTCGAGGTCGAAGTTCGACAGCAACAGGGAACACCCAATCAGACTCCAGATCAAAGATTCAAGAACTGCAGGAAACAGCCAATCAGACATCGGGTCAAAGTTCAAATGCAACAAGAATCATCCAATGGTAGATCAGGTTGAAGGGTAAAACAACAGAGAGCGACTAATCAGAATTCGGGTCAGAAGGTCAACTCACTCTGGTATATAAGAGCAGGCATTCATCAAACTTCACCAATCCCCACGCTCAGAAAACTATGCGCTAAAACAATTACACACTGATGATGTCACCTCGCTTGATGATGAAACGTTTGTAACCTAAATGCCAAGCTCGGCGAACATTGCTGTACCAACTACATCAACCCGAGTTACGAACAACACCAGCACTGCTCACAACTATCCACAAGGTAATTTAGATATCCGAGTTATTTATGTTGGTAAACTGTTTACCCAGATTTTATTTACGTATATTTTAGTTTGATAGAACACCCAAAATATTAGCACGTTGCTTATAACTGTAACACCTTGTATGAACATAGTTTGCGGGACATAAAACTGAGAATGAAAGACTTAAGAATAAAGTATACGCTTGAAACCGAAAGCACAGAGCTTGAGATTTAAGGTGCATGGATTAAATGTTACGGGAAATACAACCGTCAAAAATTAAACTTTGGTTGGTTCGTTTGTAAAGCGACCGCATTAGACACAGCTCCAACGATTTCACGCCGAACATGACCAAATTATTACAAGCAACCTGTCGTTTGTGAGTACTATTTAGATTGGTCAGTTACCTTTAGTAGGGGAGACACATAAGATGTCTTATTAACCCGAAACATTAATCTTAGTACTACGATTTATCGGTACATCTGAAGTTTTCAGCGTGTGGTACATCTGTTAGTACGGCCTTCCTAGTAATTCCTTGTAGTTTTATACAGACCAACCAACACGGACTAACTGTCAACCACTTCTGATGTCAAACCGGTTTACCAGTTCTTCTGAGACACGTTATACCCAAGCTGATTATTACCGCAGTTTATTACGAGTCTGTGTAATTCATCCCAGGTCATCGCACCCAGTCAGCTAACTCAGTGTTCAGATATGTTGTTCACATTATCCCAATATAAATTCACAATATTGTTTCCCAATTTTGCAGCTGGCTGGATGTCGACTATTTCAAAGCAATTCAACACACAGGATAAGAAATATGTGGTTCGTGAATTATATCAGCGTGATCATTCGGATGGAAAACCGTAGATCGGTTGGCTTTCTGAATAACCCAATTAATGGATTCCATCAGGACGAATGATAGGAGAGGAAGAAGACGGTGAAGAACACACTGAACACGTTGATCAAACTGAAAAGGCAGAAATTACTTCCGAGATAGCCGAGCCCTTTCGAGAACGCACCTCCGTTGGATCAATCACGACACACGTGAGTTCGAGAAGGACTTCTCCCACATCCCGTTCGATAGACACAGATAAACAGCAGTCCGTCGACGTTGAGCCAGCTGAAAGAAAATCTAGTAGCTCACATGTGGAACCAATGAGAAAAAGTTCCAAAAACCATGAGCGTCCAACAAACAATAACCATGAGGCCATAGACGTAAACAGTACGGCTTCTGTTGTCAAACTGCGAGAATATTTCACCAATCTCAGTCAGTCATCATCCACCAACATTTTGGTAGAGCCAAAACGAATTAGGAGGCGGTCTTACACCATTCCTAAAAAGTCCATCACGCCGCTGCAGGTAGACACCGATTTGAACGGGGACAAGTATACCGGTCTAAACACGTCTGCTTCGGTTGAAGAACTGCGTCAAATATTTGAGAGTGGTGAAATGCGCACGTTTGAAAGGACGCATTCTCTTGGACATACCGTATCGCCTAAACCATCAATAGATCAGCAACCTTTGCGCCCTTCTCGCGTACACCATGCAAAATCTGTTGAGTTTTTCTCACGTCCACCAAAGTATCGAACCCCGAGCCCAAGACATCAGTCAAACTTGCCAACTCCTCCTCCACTACCGCTCCCTCCATCGCCGGAATTGATCGAGGCGCATTTTAGACGGGACAGACGAGATCCGCGACGATATGTCAACACTAAGTGCAGAGCGCCCACCAACTTCGTCACCTCATTCAATCAATCAGC
This sequence comes from Paragonimus skrjabini miyazakii, assembly GCA_014338405.1. Classification (NCBI taxonomy): domain Eukaryota; kingdom Metazoa; phylum Platyhelminthes; class Trematoda; order Plagiorchiida; family Troglotrematidae; genus Paragonimus; species Paragonimus skrjabini miyazakii. The sequence goes on from JTDE01001084.1 coordinate 160,123, forward strand.
TCAGCCTATAATTTCCATGGGCCTCCCGTACCGCTCGAGGTCACTGGCACTGGATAGGTTAGGTGATAATCATAATGACGCAGCCAAATTGAAAAAACGTTATAGAGCCGGATCTATAACACAACGTTCACTGTCACCGGTTGAAATTCCAGTACGAGGCCGTAGTTCACGCAGAACAATGTCGCACAGCTCTAAATCATTCCAGTGGATCGATTCGACCACAAACAGAAATTAAATCAAGCGATAAATCCGTACAGTCCCCATGCAGAACACTTGTCTCGACCGGTGTAAACCACAAATGGTCAGACACCGATGTGATCCGACTGAGCCCAAACGAAACTGACGGAGTCTATGTACGTTCAGCGGTGGTCTATGAACGAGTTGCGGATCAATCTCAACCAGGAGGTCCAAGACATTATGTAACTACATACGTCGTTTCCCCAGGGCCCTATCCTAGCAAGTCCACTGTTCAGGCGACAAATCTATGGGTCGCTGAAAACGCACTGCTTTCGGTGGACAAAGATCAAAATCTACCCCCGTATCGGACAAATACATTGTCACGTCCAGAACCCAATTATACGCAACCACCCATAGAGAGTTTTGGTCGAAATCATTCGAGCACCATTTCAACGCGCCAACCAAGTGGACGCACCCGTTGCACAAATCAACGTCCTCGCAGTCTGACGGTAACGTCTTCTGAGCCTAGGAAGTGTCTGCGAGTTTCTACCAGACCAAGTACACCACAACCCCTTCCTACTCCCCCGTCAGCATCTTTGCATCCATACATTTTAAAATGTGCGAGTCAAGACGGCAGTCCAGATCGTTCGACTCAGGTAGTGTTTACTGGTGTAGACAAGGCTGTCCAGTGCAACAATCATCGAGTGCAATCTTCTTCGCCCGCTCGCTCCTGGTCCGTGAAGTCACTTTCTCCACCTCCTTTCCGCACCCCTTGGTTGAGTTCTCTCAAATTTTCTAAATCCAAACAGAATTCCGATTGTCGTCAACACACAGAAGTTGAAACGTATGAAGAAGACGGCTGTTATAACTTATCTAAATCGTATCCAGTTACACACAGGTACAAACCGAACGAAGAACGAAATAAGGTACTGTCTGTGTGGAATTCGGGACAACCCAGAGAACTAGGGCCGTACAGAATGGAGAAAGCACGAACTAGAGCGGCCAGAGAGAGACGAGAATGGACCCGTCGTGCGGAAACCCTGAGCCGCGAGCGTCGAGCCTACCATGAAATGCGTGGGAGCTGGTCTCCCCCTCACATAAAAAGTCCGGCACGTCGCATTAAAAATGATTTGGAAGAAGACACAGAACGTGAAATTCGAACTCTGGTTAAGCAAAATAGACCTTTGTCACCAGTCCCTTTATCTCATCGTATAGTTTATGTGGATCATCGGGGTACCCAAACCCCTTCGCAAAAACATGAGGAGGTACAGTGTGGAGACCAATTTCGGATGAACAAACATGAACCGACTGACTATGAGGAAACCGGTGTAGATACAACACCAATAACCGAAAATTTTGATGCCAAACGTGAATTTTTCGAACAGCTCATCAGAACCAACCAAATGCTTGCTCGCTGTTCCTTCTGTTCCGACTGTTATCATTGTCCTCCGGAACAGATTCCACGCTACAGTTCTTACTCTAGCTGGGATTCAGACCTGCAGAACGCTGCATACTCAGCTGTTGTGGCTCAGCGATCGAACGAGACACAGACTGAATTTCCTGTTCAGAATCTACTCTCCAAAGATCGGTCAGATCCTTATGACTGTGCCGTTAACCATTCGGTTTCTAAATACTCATTGGATGTAAACTTCGACAAAGAAATGGCTAGACCAATAAAAAATTATCAACGTATTGATACAGTTAACGAACCTATATGGGCTGGGCCTCAACAGTACGTGTCTAGTTTGTATATGTCTTCTCAACTGCCCCATTCAACAAGATGGGACATGGTGAATAATCGTAGCTTTGACCGTAATCAAAACACAGCTGGAGAAAGTATCTCTATGCAACACGAATATTACGCCAAACCACAAAATGCCATGCCCAAAGTTGCCCCAAATCCACCGGTAGACAAGGAGATCGTACATACTACACAGTACAATCGATGGGAACCCGCGCACTTGCGCCATCCGACCAAAATGTCTCATGCCGAACTAGTACATTCACCAACAGCGACAGGTGGTCCACGAAACACAGTAGTATGCTTGACACGCCAAGATTATCCGATTCGAAGCGGAATGCATTCTCCACCTTGTCGGTTCTATACTCACAATCAACAGACTTCTTTGGAGAGCCTGCATGATGTGTCCACCACATCAGCTGCTGATCTGGCTGCCTATCGAGGTCGAGTCAAACAGATAGTAGGCGAATTGAATGAGCGAACATTCAATCGTCAGCACAGTAGTGAATCATTAGAGATGTATCCGGCAGAAGTGAACCACAACTTGAGGCGCTCAATACGGTATAATTAACTGTAATCTAGCCTATCTTGGATTGAAGTAAATCACTGTTTTTTGAATTTGTAGGTTTTCCAATTGTATTACACATGTGAACTGTCTACCGTTTTAGACGCATTATCATGTGACTTTAAAAGCAGAAAAGATATTGAACTCTTCTGAGGTACCCTTCTTGACAAATTTGTTTACTGGTTCCGGCCATAACTCAACTAGCTAACCAGCCAAGAAGAGCTGACCACTTATTTCTCCCAGATCCGTGAATTTTATTAAAATTTCAGTTGGAATTTTTCCGTTTACATCCCATTTCTACAATAACAACTGTGTTAATATTCAGATCAGTGTCCTTGATCGGTCATACCTGTCTTCTGCATAAAATGTTCAATCTAAATTAATCGTGAATTTTTCCAAAAGCTTTAGGTCTTTTTAAAAACAATGTGTTACGTTTCGATCTTTCTGGGACATTATATGATATATGATATCTGTAGTCTTCTATGGGCTACACGATTTAAATCTTGACGAACGAATACCATCATTGCAAGGCAGGGTTATCCGCTTCAAAAAAATAATTCACTAATCTGCAAACGTTATATATTACTGTTCACAATTTGGATCAATAAACAGATGACCGTAAGCCAGATATTAACAGTGTTTTGTGCTTGGAGGTACCTATAACTGAAAAGGTCGAAATAAAACTTAATCAATCTGACGCCAAAAAGACGAATTGAGTAAAATATAAGTGGAAAATTTATCACATCCTATGAAACGGTGAGAAGTCGATAAGACGTGAAGATGACTCAGCTGGGAGGAATTGTCACGAAGCCCTTAAACAGAAATAGCTCAGGTAACCAGTACCCAGGCGTGTGTTATTGGTAGATCGACACCTCTACCATTGTCTGGACTTGAACATGGATCACACTGTTGAAGACTCACGTAGACTCCAGCAGACGATCATATACAGCAACAATAAAAATCCAACCGGTTCATTGACATTTGATTCTTGGGAAAGAATGATGTGTTGGCGTGAAATACGAGCTAGACAAAGAATAACAGAGAAAGAGTAGTGTCGAGTTTGGGTAAGTATCGTATCTTTCGCATAACACGTTAAACTATCAGACAGACACAGGTGGTCAGCGCGGGGCTGAAATACAGCAGGACAGTGACACTGACTCAACCCACTCGTCCGAACGAGTGGTGTGATGACTCTCGTGAGTAGTTATTTGCAACAGTGGAAAATGCAGCATAAAGTGATAGGCGTGAGAGTTAGGTAGAAACTATCTGACACTCCAAACCTGTCAACAAGTGATATATGTGGGCTGTGTGCCTATCACATGAATCGACTGAATTTCTTGTCGAGCTCAGGCGGTAATCTTCAAGCCCATCCCATATTGTTAGACAGTACAGCAGTGCTGGGTTGAACCGGTGCATGTGTTGTCCGAAGACTTGATAAGCGGAAAATTGGGACGAAATTCACACGTGGATTTAGCGGAATCACGACGACATGTTTCATATTTTCTATCACATCCTTGAATCTTGTTTTCAAAGTCACCACGATATGCATTCAGTTGTCTGTAATAATGGTTATTCGTATCACACAGCTCTCTTTCATTTACATGTCTGTTGGGTAGCACTGACTCGGGAGATAACAAAAGCATGAAACTATTAAGTCAAGTTATCATACCAGCTGAATTTGCTCACGTTGCCTTCTTAACTGTCGCGTCCACAGGTTTAATTGACGTGCATACACGGTTGCGCCCTAAAAACTGATAAAGTGAATGATACCCTTTTTCGGGTGTACTCAATTTACCTTTCCATATGCCTCAGTAAGAAATGATCAAAAGCGAACGGTTAGAAAAACAACAAGCAGGTTATTGTAAAATGGTTGGAAAAATGAACAATTGTAATCTGTTCTTGGACTCACAGCAATAAGCAGTTCCAAGAAAGAAAAGACAATCTAAAAACGTCTTAGCTACTCATTGGAAATTCGAACTGACTGCTCGTTCTTTCCAGATGATCAATACTGATGTGGTTACAACATCAATCCATAAAATGATGGAACACTAAGTTGCACACCAAACCGTACAGTCCCAGAGATACACAGTGTACTGTACACTTGGATGGAATAGGATTAAGTTTGGACGGCGATCTTTTCGTAAGCGGGCTAATGAACATATATGAAGAACACGAATGAAAAAACGTGCTGAATGCTGCGGAGCTCCCTGAAAAACTTTTCTTTCAAGGGTTATTGTGCTGTTGTAAATAGGTGATTTCCTACGCATACTTTGTACCGTTAACTGTTTTGTAGTCGTCGACTTACGTGGCTTCATGTCCTAGTAACCCTGCTACACTGTAGTACACTTCTGGAGCTCTAGAAGTTCTCTAAATGTGTACAATTAATCCTAAGTGTCAACAGAGATACCACGAATGTACTCTAGTTTTTGTTGATTCACGAGAACAAGGACGATGATTTTATGTGCTTGAATGCTCCAGAGAAACTACGATAGATTTCAAACGTCATTATTAATTGAGTTCAACCTAAGCAATTTCTACTGTCTTATGGTGAGATAAAACATACCATAACCAGTCTGACCACACAGGTTCACACTTGATGACTTAAGACAACAAGAAACCTGTCGCTACTGCAACAGCACCACTTGTGAGACAATATTTTATTTAGGTTAGATAAATATCATGTATGCCCAAACAATTCACCATTGTCCTGTTTACACTATGAGATCAATTTCAAGCACAACGCCTTGGTCCTGTGAACAGTATTCTGTGGGACACTTGGGCACATATTTTCAACTTTTTGCTTGAGCGCAGCTGTATTTCATGATTTGTTGAGTCATATCGCTGAGTTCAGATGCAACTAACGAAAGAAGTCCTATTGTGGTGGATTGTCAGGCCGGAGGGGTGAGTATTCAAACACTCGACGGAATGCCTCAACGCGAGGGGAGGCACGTCCACAAACTCTCAACGATCGGATGGCGGACAACAGGGGCAATCGGATGAATCATCGCTCAACGAAATCGGACGAAGATTGACAGGCGGAAAACCCCCGGATAGAAGGCGCCGATCACCCACATAAGCCACGCAGAAGCGCACACGACGCGTGAGCGGAAATCTCGGGGTGTTGTGGCCTAGAATTCTGACTCATAAACGCGTAGCATGTGAACTAGCGTGTTGGACAATAAAGATCGTGGTTTATTGGACACCTTCTCGCTACACTATGAATTCAAAACTGGGGTCGTGATGGCCTCGTCACAAGTTCATCTTCTTCAACTCAACTTCCAAGGACCGAAAAAAATAGACAACTTTGGTACAGTGTCCATGCACTGTGTATTGTTAAAACAAGAACTTGTAACGGTCGCCGGACTCATATACTTGTTGATGGACTTCAAAACGGACTTCATCATTTCATGGTATGGGGGTTGTAAATCGATCATGACAGATTACCATTAAATCATAACATCTAACATCTTACTTTAAAAACGGGATCTGGTTGTCTTTTTTCGCTGCATGAAAACCAAAATAGTCACGATTCAGTCATGGGACTGTGAATCTCCTCATCGAATGGCGTCTGTTCAGGGTTGGATGCAAAATTCTAGATACCAAACGCAAAAACGCTGTCATTGTCAGGATACTTTAGACGTGATTAATCGTGTACTTGTGGAAACCGTTTCAGACCACTACCCACCAGAGGGTAGTCGTAAGCATGTTTAAGACGTCGCTAACTTCTCGTTTGTCCAGTTGGGGTTTGTTACGTATATGGTCGAGCATTCTTTGGGTTTCTTCATCTGTCGTCGACCTTGGTTTTCTTTGACTGCGGTTAGTTGTAATCCGCCCCCCGTTTCTTTGAAACGCTAACTGCATTGGCAAACGGTCATTCGTGTGGCAAAGCAATAGAACGGACTAATATAATTGAATTTGTCAGCTATATTTGTTATGCTCCAATTCGGGCACAATCAATAGGCTGCAACAACGGTAGAGAGAACACGTAACTCAGGAGAAGTGCAAACCGCACTGTCCCATTTACAAGCGGTAGCCTCATTCGTATGTGCGGGGACGAATGAGCCATTGGACGCTGAAGACGCGACCAATCAGAACGCATCATGAGTGTCAGCATGAGTGTACGGCACACAGGCGGTCTTAACGCGTATACAATATTCTTCACCTAACCGCAATCCTAATCGCCAAAAATATCTCTAAAAACAAGTTGTATTGAATCGACAGGTTTTCTGATATTATCCATTAGGCAGAAATAACAAGCTCCAGGAAGTAGTTTGTTTAAATGTAGAAAGGTAAAAGCCTACGTAATAATGCAGCTAGTCAGATGACCACCCTTATGACTGTCCACTATTTCGAACTCCTAATAATGGTCAACCCTGATTCATCTACCTATGTGACTGGCTGGCTCACCAGTGCATTCACACCTGCTTGAAATCTGTTATAGCTTTGAGGCAACTCTATGGTAGACATATGAACATGTCATATCTGCTTTCAATGCCCAATCGGCGTCAACACAGGCTGCAGATGAGACTTGTAACTTTAATTCAGCTTTGTCGAGATCGGGTTAAAAGTGATATGTCTAGCGAGATAAAATTACGGTTAACACATTCTGTAGAGGAATTTTTAAAACAGCGAATCAACAAAAGGGTCTCATCGAAAATCATAAATCTGCCAAACTAATTATTAGCAAAAGGTATACGGTCAGGGTTTATCGTGAGGGTGGGGACAGTCGGAAAAACAACACGCGATGCTGAGACAGTGAACGACACGAGACTTTTTAAACGAGGTCTCCTTGAAGGGTTGCAGTCGCTTAGCCCAGAATGAGCCATCCGGTGACGTAGTCATTGCAACTGACCAGTTGACTGCGTAAGTGTTATGATATCCTGACCTGGTTACTATGCAGTACGCTACCAAATCAATCCAGTTATTCGGTGATACAGCTTTCTCTCCCGTCGGCCGATCTTCCATATGGCTGAACTCGTGTTTGTAAACTGATTTGCTATGATGTAATAAAGCATCCTTAATCCACGGCGTTGGGTTCTGATCATTGCAAGTGAACAACCAATGACGCATCTGTGTAATGTGTGCTTTACCCACGTTACTTCGCGGTTGCGGTCACAATAAGGGTTAATTTCGCCCTCAAGAATGTCAACTCACCAACAGCTAAGGGGTAATTGACAATGGAGTTACGTCACACTGATTAGAACTACTCTGAACCCTAGTAGAACGTGTCAACAACAACCATTGTTTGACTGGACACTTATCGTATGTGTACGTACAGAAGCTGTGCACCTAGCTGAGCGCGTAGCCAGAGTCTCAGGAAAAACATTGCGTTTAGCTTACGTTTAATTCATACAACTTGACTCGTACGATTTGACTCTTACAGTTTTACGGACCGCGCGTTTTGGCACAGGTGTCTGTGTGTGGATGTGTGTGCCGACCGTAAATATCGCCCAATCAGAACACGGTTGGAATAGCCGAACGTGACGACACCTGGCATGTCTGGGAGTTAATACATGATTCAGAAATCCTCCTGCCAGCAAAAATCAAAGTGCAAGTGAAAGTCACAAGGTCGATCAGGGGAAGGTTCAACCACTGCCAAATAAACTGCTGGCGATCAAGGCCATTCCGGTGCCAATATCGAAGAGGACGTTGCGACAGTTTCTCAGTCGCGTTGGGTTCCACAGCCTTTTCATCAAAAACTTCAGTGAACTTGCCAGCCCATTATACGCATTCCGAAGAAGAATCGTCGATTTCACTGGACAGAAAAGGTCAATCAAGTGTTTGTCAAGACCCAATAATTGATAAAGCAGGGATAGCTGACCCTGAAATTGCCAGTGCCTAAACAGGGCTTTGTTGTCGTAACGGATGTGAGCGACGTAGGAATCGGAGCTGTACGGAAGCAGGAAGGCGGTGTTGTGGGATATGTCAGTCGGGTGCTAAGTCCTGCTGACCGAAACTACTCAACAACAGAGAAGGAGTGTTTGGTGATCGTATGAGCGTTGGAAAAATAGAGGCCGTACTTGTTCAGCGGACGTTTCCAGGTAGAGACCGAGCACAAGTCGTTGCCGTAGATTAAATCGGCTAAGGACCCACCGAGGAAAGCTGGCTCGTTGAGCGTTACGATTATAGGACTACGACTTCACAATTCGCCATGTAGCTGGAAAAGATTTTTGCTTTCCCGAACGCAACACATGGATGAAGTTCACAAGGACGTGGTCGAAGTTAATAGT
>JTDE01001084.1:187849-204637 GCA_014338405.1 Paragonimus skrjabini miyazakii
GAAACGTCGCAGGTAGCGCACGTTCCGCTAATACAATATCCAAGTTTCATTGCCGTGCAACAGTGTAGACGGCATCACTGAGTAGTAGACACAGAACTTAGTGTTCATCCGCAGGCTGTGTGTCTACTAGACACGTCTTTCAAGACGTCCGAAATTAGCACTAGCCTTCATCACTATCGCTGAAGTTCGGTCTCAGTGTGTGCAAACTGCGCGCTGTTATCTGTGAACAAGAACATATTTGTCGTTTTTTGATGTAGTTGGATTGGCGCACCGAATCGTCGAATATTCAGTAAACATCAATTTAATGCTCCTATTGTCCGACTGCTTCCAGAAGTGACCCAGTAACCGTTTTATTATCTTCAGTCCGTTTGTGTACACTCTTGACCGTAAATCATATTCAACGTGGTGTGATAGATACAAATAAATTTGAGCTATTTCATTGATTTTCAACCCAGGTTTATACCAGTGAGTACAAAAGGTTTTACTACTTTATCTACTAAATCCAACCGAGTACCGTTGTGACTCCTTCACCCATATACGTATACACACGCATGTAGTAGCTTGTCCGATAAAAGGCTGACACTGTGTTCTACATGAGCATAAGCAGACAGGTTGGCAGGTTCTGCTTGGCTGGTGAGGTCCCATTCTTGAGACTATACTCTTTATTCCGATTTTTTTCACTAACATGTGGACGCAAATAAATGCTGTTGTAATAGAAATTGAGACAAGTTGAACATCAAAGATAAGTTTCCGATTCATGTTTTGACCAACCGTTTTGGAACTGTGCTATCTTCAAATTGTCGGAATGGAAACTATTGCTAAGGAACGAGGATTCTATCATTTTGAAGAAACTCCTACTTAGATTTTTCATCAGTTGGCACTTTTTCTATTGAGATGCATCGTGTACTTCGGTTAGAGGATGCCAAAACAAGTTATAACCTGGAGGCCCTGGTGTTAGTAAGGCCACTCTGAACTGATGTAATCTTTGTCTCATTTTATAAGTACTCATCATTAAGTGTCCAATATACCGTCCGTTTGGAGAATATTCTTCATTAACGAGGCCACCTGAGGTGGTTAAAACGTAGAGTATTACAACTTGTTGGTAACGTTTTGTTATTCTCAATCGGATTACCAACAATTTTCCCATTTTCATCCCAGGGAGAATCGCGAACGCTATGACCGTCAGTTCTCCAACAATTCATCCCCGCAGACGATCCGTTACAAACATCGTATTTTCTACTACTTCCAACCCGACCTATCGCTCACCAATCCGAATAATGTGAAAATCACCACGCCACATCTCTATTGTTTGGTGAGTTTGCTTATAATCTGTCTCGGGTCGCTGCGCAGTCTCATGATCGTATAACGATAGGTCATTGCTGTGTGAAAAGTTCACCAAATTTGACTAATGTTTCTGAATATGCTTTCCGTCCTGGTTGTAAATTAACCTGACATCATCTAAAGCTCGTCACACTAACAACCGCAATGAGGCTCACTAGGTTTTATGAAAAGGTAAATTTAGAACTGCGGCTACCCTTGCTTTATGATGACGATAAACAGACGAATAACTGACCGACACCAATGTATAATAAAGTTGGACGTTAATTGAAAAAGGAGGATATTCCAACATATATGAGAGCGTTCAAACATTCGTATATTCCTTTACAACTTGTTTGTCAGTGTATTTTGTTTCAACTAGATATCCCTGAACTTTTGACTTGCATCACTTGGGTCTTCGTAGACTGGTAACAAGTATGACTCGTCTTTGATTTCAAAAGCGTCTAATGACAGTAGGCTTTGTCTGATTGTGCTTGCTTGACACCGTTTCACATTTATGGGCTCATATTTTTAGTTACCAATGGCACTTGATTCCACGCTCTCCACTGTTTCGTCTCCAGAGCCCAGATGCCAGATGGATGACGATGTTTACTTCATGTGAGCCATTTACTACTCTAACGGCCCAGGAAGCTATGTGGGGTTATTACCCAACAAGCCTACTTGAGGTGACTGGTCAAAAGGTCGGCATATTCGCAGAGGTGAGTCAAAACACTTTTACTTGTATGTGCCTTTCCACACAAGTTTTTTCTGGACGAACATGTATTGATGATCACTGAAGTTACCCGATTTTGACAGATCTCAAACACTCTTCTTTCCGGGTCACGTGGTTATTTACGTCCGACATACAGTTGTAATAATATGAAGGTATATAAGTTATTTGCTAAAGTCGAGATGTGTAACGACTCCATGGCAAGTTAATTCGAAAATGAAGCATACGGATGACATTATTTCAGTCTGTGACAATACACATGATCTTTACTAAGCCCATGGCAACCTAAAATTTGCAGTTATTTGCTTACTTGAACGTAGTACAGAGTGCTTCACAGAAGTCCGTTACTGCGTCTAATGTTGACAAGAATGAGATATGAATTTTTAGAAACATTGTATCAACTCCGTATGTTTTGTCCAGTGAAACCAGTGGTGGTAGTTTTCATCCGCTATGATTACATTAACCACAGAAAATAAGAAATTCCCTGCCCCTGTACTCCCAGTCTCATTCTCCAACAGTTTGACTTGATGAGTTAATTTGAGAAATGGTTGAAAACAGCCTGCTATCAGTTAGTGATATCTTAGAAGCATGTGAAGAATGTGACAGGGACAATGCACAAACAATTATATGATTTGCCAGTGTTCTTACAAAACAGATAGATAGAACACACCGCTGGGCTAGTTGATTATGCCCCGTCGACGCAGAGGTTTCGGAATTGTTTTGCGAAAGTCAACTAATTGTTTCGCATGCGGTACACTTTTCTTTGACCTGAGTCACATTAGGAGTTACAGTTGGACGATCAGTGTTTACTGCTGATTTCGAAACCCTTACTCCAATGTTTGTTTCTCCAGTGTATCACTAGCATCGTAGCGGCGACCCACCGAACGTTGATGGTATGTAACTAGAGTCGCTGTAAAAAAAATACCATGGGATGGTAATTAACTGCGCTTTCTGGGAGAACTTACGATATCCTACAAGTGTTTCCGTTCCACTCATGCATGACAATAAGTTTAGTGCAAATATATATCCAAATCCAGCAGGTTGGAACGCTCTTGGATATTCCAAACTGAACACCACCTATATTCGGTCTCAGTCTTCGCATTCAGATAAGTCCTTCTGCTGGTCCACTTCAAAATCAGTACTGCAAATCCTCATCTGGACCAGAATTTGCACTCTGGCCTTCATGCTCATGGGGCCACCGTGTTAATTACAACGCCAGTAACCTCACGACTTGCACAACGGAACAATCCTATCCAAACGCTGAACCCTTTGTTAATAGTGTTCACCTTGTCGGATCATTTCGAAAGGAGAGAATCAGAGAAGTTCTGCTCACTCCAGTCGACAACCTTATGATCAAGAATATCCCGGTTGTACGAAATGTCTTCTACCAATCATATGCCCAAGTTAACTTTTCAATTGCCGTGGTCATCCTCGAACTTGGTTTACTCACAGGTGACTAACTAAGATAGGTCTCTTGGGAGGGGGGTGGCGTAACTTTTCTAAGATTACTAACCAGTGACCACAAACTGAAGACACACAATTATTAAAGTTAAAGAATCACCTTTGGGAAACGTTTCTAAATTTTAATCGTTCTCTACAATTTCTGATATTTTAAACTTGCATTGAAACTCCGTATCTGACAGATTGATTAGACACTGACTGAATGTAGCAGTTATGAGGGCGCCTGAGCGCCAAGGTAGACAAGCACATCCAATTGACACAACTCGCCGATGTAATGTACAAACGAGTTGCCAACTGAGACGTACACATAACCCTATACAGTTTTCCAAACTGCGCTTAGGCTCAAGTTAGCAGTACACTTAGCAATCACATATGCTCCCTCCGTGATCACTTACTACGTCATTCACGACAGTCGGAGTTGTCCGGTTTGCGATGTGTATTCAGGAATGGGATTGATGTATGCCTAACACGCACAGAGAACAGAAATAACAAGGACCTTCTAAACCTTAGATCAGTGTATTTTCGACTGCCAACATCGTATGCCTCATGCACTCGGCCAAATGACAACACAGATCGCTCTAAGCCAATCACAAACAAGGTGAACGCACGTACGACCGATAACGGTGTCTGCCCACGTGATGACATTTATGGCCACCACCAGAAGTACATTCTGTTAGTGCATTTTCCAGAGCACTAAGTGATGTACCATGCTGTAGGAGGTTTAGCTGTTTTTCTGGATGTTCAAAACTGTTCGGTGTGGTTGCTATACGCAACATACGCTTTTAGTGTTAGTGTGATCGTAACTTCTGAGACGTGGCCTTACATTTAGTTCACATCCAGTTGTACGTTTTCCCTTTCTTTCTCATTTGTTTTTTACTCAACGCACTTCATGCTGTCCAATGTGATACTTTGCTTTTATATATTTATGCAAAAAAATCAAACTTTGTGGTTTACAAACCTATGGGAACATTGCAAATATACAGACCATAAAAATATTTTGCGAGCCGTAGCTACCTGTATTGGAATGAGAAACTTGAAGTGATCAATGTTTAGAATTAGCGAGTGCGGTTTTTCATAAGATGATGGAAAATCAATAGAAAATTTCAAGGAAGCAGACCGAAGTGACCTCCGTAGGGAGAGTAGTCCTGGTTGGGAGGACCTTTACATGTGGTGTCTATTCTTCTGTTTCAGATAAATGGGACGGACGTGCACGAATTCGTGGTTAATGATGGTGTAGAAAATATCCAGAATATTGGCCAAATATATGAAGTTGACGGTAAAAAGTGAGTTTGTGGAAATTGTCTTAATTTTAAAGTTTGTTATATCGGGAACTCTAGAATACACAACAGCAAGGAGGAGCGGATACGGTTGGAGAACAGTAACACGTATCATCCTGGAACAATTTTACGGTCAGACCGTTAGCTGCACGTTGAAACTGATGAGCACTCTTAACCGGTCAAAGGAGCAAAACTCCAACCAGGAAGGGTCATATTAGGCATGACTCATTCCACGTGGGTCTGAACAATGCAAGACACTTGGTACATTTGCTTAATTTGATCGGTGAATTATGCAAACGCGCGCACCTGCAGGACGTTACAGGGTACCCGGACCTGATGGTTACGTTAACACTACACCTAACTACGGCATGTAGGTCTCGGTGCTTTGAAAACTCGTTTTTGTAAAAATGTAATATAAGATTTTTAGCTTACGGCAACTCAGTGACAGTGGCACTTGACCACTAATCACCCGACTTTTGATTCAAGCCTAAACTAGGAAAAATTGAGTGATCAGGCTTAGGTAGCGCTTATGTGACCTCATAAATCACATGACAACGAACACTCGAAAATTTTAGCATGAAGTCTGCTGGCAGACACACCTCTGTGGTGTGAAGCTGACAAAATTCACGCTGTAGATGAACCCATAATTCAGTTGACAACTAACGCCGTGTTACATGAATGCCGTACAGCCCTGGTTGCTTTACTTTAAGTGAACAAGGTTTGAAGGACTCACAAGAAAGTTGTTTTATGGATATTTGTTAATAAGCGTCTACCTGTATGTGTTATGCAAAATTTCATGAATGTACGAAAATCTCAAACAACCGAGTTCGAGAACAAGAGTTATGTATCAGCTGTTAAGCGTAACAGACAGCCTGACAATAAGAATGCTTTTGACTCTGCTACTGCACCACATGTGAAGGTCGCAAGAACATGGAGTTGATTGCACGGTTTATGTTTCCTGCTTTGGTCTCTTCCAAAACATTTTGAATGTTTATCAACACTCAAGCAAATTGTTGTGTGTTCTATGTTCCATCAACTCACCATCATTGTTAAGCTATGTCGTGGCACTTCACGACCCCCTTCGTCCTTGTTCAGAACTTACCAATTAGGGATGGTCTGAACAAGGGTTAAAACAGTTATCCCTTACGTCATGGGTCAATACTCTTAGCCGATCAACCATCACTCTTATTAACATCGCAAAGAGTTACTGTGTTGGATAGAAGCCTTGTAATAACACATTCTTGTTCTTATTGTCATGGCAGACGTCAGCCAATAATCTTAAGTGGACTGTTTTTGTGTGCAAGTTAAAAGGGTATAGGCAGTTTGCATGAAAGTGTCATTGTACTCGACCGTAATATATTATGTTGTCGCAGATGCGTCTACCTCAGTTACCATAGCAGATCGTCTCAGACCTCGAATTCCATTTCAACCCATCTCGGCTGCTGTTGACTTCATCGTCTTGTTGCCGTTCACGTGTTCATAGATTAGCAGGTAAACGATACTTTCTCTCCTGTTTAGAAAACTGACTATCTGGGACAATGATGAGGCGAACACTATTAACAAACTGGATATTGATACTAAAATTGAAGAAATCAGTTAACTGCAGCTACATTTTCAAGAGATTTCCGTCGTGATGATCACCCATATGTTGTTTTTGTAAATCCATATCTAGTGTTCCATCAAATGTTCCTCTTCATATGACGGAATAGTAAACATTTTTACATTTTCTGAAAGTCACCTAAAGAATAAAAGTAACACATGGTGCATCACCATCCGATCCTGGTTCACAGTATAATTAACGTTCAAAGGGCTCTTATCAACTTTCGAGAAACGAGACCACTCAACAGGTCCAAATGATTTGTAGGTGATGCTTAATTCACAGTGTAGGTCATTCCACTCAACGTACACTACGGGCATATGAGAGGACATATCACAATTGAGTATTCTAAGGCCTGTGAACCGCCATAAGTTATCGATTGTCGCTCACTGTTCAGTCCCTAACTAGTGTTTTCAACCCGTAATAAACGTTTTTCATCCATCTCTTCCCAGTGTTGGTCACTATTGACTATCCAGTAGGGTCATGTTGGATGTATATACGAAATGCGTTCGTTTTGTTGAGTAGGCTGATTTATATATGCCTGTACTTTAAGTATCCTCCTAAGATCAGGGCGCATCCGCCTGTGTGCGCCAGTGTTCAAAAAACCCGGTTGACCCCGCGCAGAGTAATGACGACAGTTGGTTTCTCATCAGACATACTCTTCAAAGCTATATTTAACTTGAAACCGTCCGTAATTTTAAAAAAAGTCAGACGAAACAATGCAAAACCAAAACTTATAAATCCTGGATCCCCAATCGCAGACACGCGATGCGATGACAGCGGTAGAGAGTAACGTTGGCAGCAGGTAATCACACAACAATTGCATAGCTTTGTCTTGGGTTCTCAGCATAAGACATCAATAACCACGCACGGAAAACAACACAAAATGTGGCCTAGTAGAGGGCCTCTATCCTGTAAGTCTATGCTATTTTAGGAAGCAATCAAATGGCGGTTCAGCAATCTGGTCATCTATAGTATTCTCGGATCATTAACGATGACCCCGGGATGCATTAACAGGCAGCTACCAACGACAGTTTGTTCCAAATGGGGCAGGATTAACCTACGGTAATTCAGTAGAACGATGCTTCTCTGCAAAGAAGTATGTTGCACTTTTTCTACGACTAACGGTGCTTGGTCATCGCTAGTCCAGTTGTGTTAGATACCTCACCATTTATCTGCTAACATTTTCAGCAAAAATCGCAACTTTCCAAGTAAACTAAAGTATATCGGTGCTCGTTGACTGCCAGTATGGATGGATTTTTTTAAAATAACGCTATTTTGGAAGACTGAGACGCCGAATCCAAAGTTTCGCATCCATATTTGTACATTTATCCATCTGCCAAAACTATGGAAAGCAAGGGCATTCGTAAGGCTTTACTGTACGGTTTACTATGTTTCTTTTTTCACACGCTGTTAAGTATGTTTCGTACATCGCTGAACACATTTCGTGCGTTTAATAACCCTGGCTATTGTGACTGGTTTTTGAACCATGGGGAAGGATCGGACGATCATTGAACACAGGACGCTCTCGTTCTCATCCTTTCTATGGAAAGTTTACTCCCTGCTAGGATTGTGCATTCGACACGTATCTGACATGCACATAGCTAGTTTGGTCGACTCAGATATTACACCCCACCTCAACTGTGATGTGTCGGCGGCCTAACGGTGCAGCCATTCCAATGTGAACGCAGGTGTCCCACCGGTTTATGTGATAGGGGCGGGTGAGCGAGTGCATCTTGGGGATAACTGAGACGGCAATGCGAGGGAGTGAGCGCAAACAGGGCCAACTAAATAACAGAGGTATCGACCTGCCACTTGATTGGTCGAACTACGAAGCTGATTGCCAAATAGATGAATCCAGTGGTGCAGAGGCGTGAGCAGCCACATATCTGGTAGGGTGCGTAGGCGCATCACCCAGGTGTTTGAGGTGAGAAAGGGTTGGCGCATGACAGCGACGACGAACGACGTTAACATTCGAATCGCTTGCAATTAGTTACATATTTGTTAGTCAGAGTACAGCAGAAGTCCACGTGGTTCGCAGAGAGTCCATTTTAACTGGCGAAAAGATTGATGAAACGCTGGCGGGAGTAGCTGACAGTCTGACAGTGACTTTGAAATCTTTCAGACTACGAGTGAAAGTATATTTCACAAGGTGAATCAACTTCTAAGGACGCAGCTGGTTCTTCCGAATCTGGTTGAGACAAGGACTAAGTTAGGTTGGCAAGAATGGAACGCGCATGTTTGAAGATATAGTGATGAGGAGCTATCACTTAGATCATTGCCACAGTGTGTAGCCAATTTTTAGTGCATGCTCTAAGGTCCTGTTTGCAAGTTCTTGATGATGACAAGGTGTAAACTTGGTCTGGATCATGGAAGCGGGTTTTTATCGCGCAAGTGTCCACTATAAAACAACCAAAATTGCAGTGGTTTTGTTAACGATTTTGAGCTCAAACAGGGGTCACGTCTCATGGGACCGTCATGATATTGTTATTGTTCATAGATAACGAAAAGATACAGACGATCCTAGGCTAATCTGATTATGCTCCAAACTTACCTAGGACTCACAATTATTGATTCGTCGGCGTTCCAAAGGTAACCTTCTTCACCGTGTATTTTTTGTTTAAGACGGAAGTCTGGCTCCACCGGGACTGCAAGTCGGCTCAACTGTCACGTTTTACGTGCCTGAGATTTGCCGATCAACTACACTGTATGCAACCGGGAAGAAGAATACAGTCAACTCGAAGGACGTCGAGGTATCTGTCGCGTGATAAGCTATGTTGTCTTACCCAGCATAGTGTGATTGCGGCTTCTCATTTATGTTTAAAATTGCGTCTTTCAACCGTGTTCCACTCAGCGATAGACTTGCCACTTCACCTTCCGAAAGACTATGAACTATTTGTACATACAGAAGATGCAACGCGATATGAGTTGGCCGATTTTACCGGTGATCGATTCAAGCGCTGCTCTTACTGCATATCCTCAAGGCCAAAACGTTCGCGTTTACTTGCTTACCAGCTTTAACCTTTAGACTGCAAACGTTTTATCATCAAATTAAACAACATTAATGACATGCTGCTCGTTTGTATAGCACGCTTTTGAATTTGAAGTACACTGATAAACTAACTGCATTACGCGCCGTAAACTCTTCATTTTCTGCGGTTTGGTTCGTAATAGTTTCACTTCTAACAATCTTCTTTCTTCTTAGTCCATGACAAGATCGACTGGTGTGAAGAGTCTTGCCACGGTAGTAGAGATCACGATTTCATCCGCTTGTCCAAGAACTGTTTAATACTGTTATATAACAGTCAGTTTCGTTGTGAGTAGTATCCTACTCACAAACGATATTCAGGAACACAATGGCAAGCCCCAACGCCAGGAAGACGACGGACCAGAAGAGACTATCGGAGTAGTGTATACGCGCTATGGGTGAAGTGCCACCAGGACGAATGGCAACGTACTGCCACCCAATGTATGTGAATGCCCGTCAGTCGTGCAAATGAGTGTACGCGTTTGTAATCCCATGTTTAACAAGACCTGTACGGGAATTCGTGCGATAAACGAATTTGCAGGCCAAGCGTCTTTTGTGGTCACAACAGTACTGTTAATGCATTGTTGTAATGTATTGACGTCCGAACCATTTTCGGAACCTTTTATCCCCACTAGTTGTGAGGCGTCACTCTTGTGTAGCTTTTCCAGTAAGTAGAATGACGTAAACATTCAGTTGTCTGCGTCATCCTTTTAATGTTCCTGTTTGTCTACCTCGTGTGTGATTTTCACTTTCTTTACTACATCTGAAACATGCTAATCATTTTTCGCTACGCAACTCTCTTGCTTATGATCTCAGAGGATAGAGGTTAACACAGTCATTTATGTAACTGAGCCAAACTGACTCATAATCAGGTGTATGACCTAGCTTGGAATTTATTATACTAATATTCACCTTTCAGATAATCGTTTTTACCGGAGCTCCTGCTGATCCGACAGAGCACATTTTTGAATGGCGCAATAGAATATTCTGTCAGACAAAGGCGGGTTGCCCCCCCAAAGGCTTGGTCGCTTTGGGGCCATGTTTGAATTCGAGAGGGATAAATATGCCCTTGTACTTATCGCAGCCCTCCTTCATAGGCGCAGATCCACGAATTGGTGTACATTTTGATGGCCTTTCTCTGCCCAATCCAGATAAACATGTAACGACAGTGCACATCGAGCCGGTGAGTTCAGATTGTCTCTAGTGTCCCCCTTGGCTTCTCCATTACAGTATTATCGCCTATCCTGTCTGATTATTTATTTGGTGAGGGTCTGTGTGTGTTCCCTTAACCTGTGATATGTCTACATTTGTAGTAGATCAGATGACATTTTCAGTATGTCGGTCTTCTCAACTCTAAGGCTCATTCCACATTTGCCCGTATCTGACTGCTGTTTCTTGCCCCATCCTCAGACAACAGGGTTCTTGCTAGAGGCGTTCAAACGGGTCCAGTTCAACCTTCTTATGAGAAATACGAATAAGTGAGTTTTTCGTACTGTTGTAGTGTGTGCAAGTCTGTGGTGTATATTCACTTGCATGAACCATCATTCGCACAATGCCAGTAGCTCTGTAACCCTTCTGCTGTCTATGTCGGATTGAACTGAGCCACGTTCGTTATTTAAAACAGGCGATTGTTTACTAGACCGTTCAAGTCTGTGCATTATCTGCATTCTATAACCTACACAATCCTGACCTGTTCTGGTATCTTGGCGTGGTAATCAGGCTCGTGTACTGTTCTGATCCGGCGGACTATACTGACTAACACTTCACTCCTTAATGGTTCAACCATGTCAGATGGGTCAAAGTTGAGCGGCCAGATGAAAGGCAGACGCACAATTTGTGGATGATGCCAATGTTGTGTTTTGGTTCTGCTCGAGGCTTATACTTTTCTAGGCTGATTTTGTGTGTGCGCGATCTGTTTGTCTCCGCAAAAGTACTGTTAACTATACAGATGTGTAACTATCGACCCTGTGCATAGCTAGTGAAGTTTGATTATTCCTAGTGGTCGTTGTTGTTGTGTTTAAATGTGTGTCACTGTTTTGCTATACAGGCTTTTGGGTCAAAGACCGTGGTTGAGGACTCCAATCGCTTTCCTGTCTAGATCTGGGCGTCCTGGCAGTATCCAGAGCTCATAAAAACCCTGAATATACAGTGTAAACTAAATACCATACTGTATCGACCGTCGCGCAGGATAAACTGGGTCGCCTTAACTGCTGTTTGCGACCGGGTGTATAGGTGAAGATATGCTAATGCCAAACCCTCCCATAATGACGACTCTACCACAAATCGTACAACAGACAATGCGAACTCGAGTCTCAGTAACGCGAAGATCAACTTGAGGCTCGTCCGAGGACACAAAACGCTCTCCGTTGGGACGTGGAATGTGCACACGCTGCTGGGTCGGTGCATCACCATAGGATAGCCAGAACGCCACATCGCACTGATCACGATGGAACTAAGGCGCATTGGCATCGACGTAGTAGGCTTGACTGAGACAAGGTTTGCAGGCTAGGATAAATTCCGGGGTGCAGGTACTGGATGCATGTTCTGTTGGATAAGTTGTCCGACAAACGGTGTTCGGGAGCATGGTGTCTGTTTCGCAATCGCTGGCCGTATCAGTTCTTTTGATAATGGGCGAACCGCACAACATCAGCTCTTGAATCCTGTGCATACGCCTACGACTCGGTCGACGTAGGTGTGCCAAAGTTTTCAGTGTTTATGATCCAATTATTTGTCACAATGATGATACAGATGACCGATTCTGTGACCAGCTATCCGCCACAATCTGTTCGGTGCCGATCAGCCACCGACTGTTTGTTCTGGGTGATTGAATACTCGAGTCCAGCTCGACTCGTTAGCCTGGCCGGAAGTCCTCGGACCTCGTGACACCAGTTCAGTCGACGAGAACGGTGATCGTCCGTTGTATCAAAATATGGCTATCACAGACACCCGATTCTAACTAGATACGTGCGACATCACGAAGTGAACACAACCACGAAGCGATCACCACCACTTGCTTTATTACGTGAGTGTGCGGCAGCATGGAATTTGTGAAGTGCGTATCACGCGAATGATGCATCACACTGAATGTCGCAAAGACCATAGGCTGGACAGAACCGAATTGTTTATCCATGTATGCAAAGCTGTTCATTGCATGTACCTTGGACAACGGCAGAAATTAGATGTCAAGCGATTGGAGTACTGTGAGACGAGGTCTGCTTATTAGTGTGCAGTTGCCGCTCGTCTGCAGGACGCTCCTGTATACACCATCTTCACGGAGGTAGATGGCAACTGCTGAATGAAGAAATTATGGTGGCAGCCATCGAAACGATCGGTGTCAAACGCCAGAAACGTCCGAACTGGTTCGACGACCACAACGCGTGTATCTCCAACTTGGCACGAGAGAAGAATGCAGCGTTTATCGCTTGCACAATGGACCCGGATAATGAAGACAAGAGATTGACATTCCAGAGTACTCGCTGTCAACTGGCCTACCATGTTCGTTGAATCAAGGACGACAGATGGAGGAAGCAAGGTATGCAGGGCCAGGCTGACCGCAGACAGCAGAACGAATTCTACGACTCACTCAAGTCGATTTTCGGTTCATCCATCCAGTCCACCAAAGCAGTGATTGACGTGGACACGGGCTGCTCGTGCACCCAGTCAGAATACATCATGAGAGAGTGGCGCAAACACTTTGGTAGCCTGCTAGATCTTCTTGCTACCCCTGATCAGGTGACCGTGAACAGCCTGCCGTAACAGACCGCCAAAACTTAACTTACTATCGCCCCGGATTTGCAGAGAGCGATTGGTCAACTGCGCATTGGAAAGGCTGCAGGCAAAGCTAGACTGCCAGGTGAAATTCCGAGGAATGGCGGACCTGTGTTGGAAAGCGTTTTGCTCCACCTCGTTCACTACATGTGGGAGCAAGAAGCAATTCCGCAAGACTTCAAGGATATTCTGACGGTTCCTTTGTTTAAAAGTTAGGATAGCAAGCAATGCGGCGACAGCTAACAAGGCATTTAAGTGTTGAGCTGCGCCAGCAGGGTGCTGCAAGAATCCTTCTGAACAGACTGAATGCGGATGTTCTGGAGGCCAATGTTCCTGAGAAGCATTGTGAATTCCAAGCGAGCTGGATTGCGATCTATCTGGTGTTTGATGCTCGACAGATTCAGCAGAAATGCCAGGACTTGAACCTGCCCCAATATATGCACTGATAGTGAATTACACCAAGACCTTAGCTTCCGTGAGCCGTGAGGTGTTGCGAACAGTGCTTGCACAGTTTGGATGTCCAGGTATGTTCAACAAGTTGATCGGAATGTTGCATGTGGGTATGAGGGGGAAGATACAATCGTGTGAATTGACAAATGATAATTCTGGCGTGAATCACGACGGTGTCCTAGCCTCAACCCCATTTGAGTTCGTATTCGACTGCTGTGATAACAGTTGCTTTTCAGGAATTTGGGGAGGACGGCGTTGAGGTTGAGTACTGGACGGATGTGTATCAACTGAATATTCGGCGATTCGGAGTTCCTATTCATATATACCCAATAGCGATGCGAATCTTTCTGTGCGCAAATGACACCCCGCAGTCTACACACAGCGGAAACTAAATCCAGCGACCAGCTACGGATAAAGCGATCGCGGTGGAACATTTCTTATGTCTCAGCCTTATCCGGGCAGAGGTGCTGTTTCCCGACCTACGCTTGAAATCCACACGAATAGAGACATTGTGGATAGCTGCACAGATTTCTGCTACTTGACTAATAATATGCCGATGGGTTTGTTAGTAGAAAGCGAGTTAGGAGCTCGTGTGACGAAGGCTAGTGCTAATTTCGGACGTCCTAAAATACGTGTCTAGTAGACACACAGCCTGCGGATGAACACTAAGTTATGTGTCTGCTACTTAGTGATACCGTCTACACTGTTGCACGGCAATGAAAATTGGATATTGTATTAGCGGAACGTGCGCTACCTGCGACGTTTCCATTTATAATGTTTAAAACTCATCTTAGATATTCGGTGGTCGGACAGGATTCCGAACACTGAGGTAGTTTGACAAGCGAACATGAACGGGGTCGAAGCGACGCTGATGCAGAATCAACTTCGTTGGCTAGGTCGCTTTCATAGAACGGACGATAATCGTATTCCAAAGCAGGTGCTGGTGCGGACAAGTGAAATCAGTTGAGCGAACTCCCGGCGATCAGAAATTGAGATGCCAGTTTATTGGTCAGGTAAGTGTTTCGCGATGTAACATTGATTTTAGATGTTTGGAAGATTTAGCGTTGAATCGGACGGTCTGGAGAAACCCGTTCTGGACGGACGTTTGAGGGTTCAGTGAGCAATTATTGCGCAACCGTGAAGTGGATCGCGTGATTTGTTCAACTGCGAATGTGCTGTTCGTCTCGGATTACTAAATCATTGTCTTACTCTCATTACACCGTCGACGAGGACACAACGAGTAGGTTATGTGTCAGTTATATCCAGTTATTTCCCGTTCGCATCGACCAACGAACCCCATCCTCTGGTAACTCATCCGCTCCCATTTTCAGAAACCTGGGTCTCCATAGCATTCTACCTTTCTTCTTTTTCATAATCTTCAGCTTTCTCAGTGTATTGTACGATGAATGTTTTGTCTCATTTTCAGTCCAACCTTGACTTTTATTTTTCCTGCTCATCCTCTCTAGAGTGCATGAACAAGTACTTGTATATTGAACCACCTCATGCATTCTATTTCCAGTATTTTTCTTCCCAATTTAGATCTCCGATCTCTGAGAGATAAAGGTTTCACTTTCGTACTAGCCTAGACATTTGGTTGGCCAGCATTAGCCGATTGGACACAAAGGTCCCCCTCACATGCCTTGTGATTTTGTTCCTTCTGGTTTGTACTGGATACAGTGTGTGTGTGTGTGTGTGTGTGTGTGTGTGTGCATGTGGAGCCACAGTTGGTTCGGTGTAAGTCACTTGTGGTGACGGTTAAGCACCGGCGCTCTTTGGTTTCGTTCACCATAACAGGCTAATCCGAAATGAATGCCGCCACCCGTAGCCTACACCAATACAGTGAGTCCTTGCGGACATATTTTTTGTTTATTTTCTGTGCGGTTGCCCTCCCTGGTTACATAAATTCATAAGGTTTGGCCGTTCCATCTTCGAGGCACATTTTCCTTCAGCTTATGTGGTAGATCTCGGCAGTGTTAATAAGGTGGTTTTACCATTCAATGAATAATCGGACATATTTTTTGTTTATTTTCTGTGCGGTTGCCCTCCCTGGTTACATAAATTCATAAGGTTTGGCCGTTCCATCTTCGAGACACATTTTCCTTCAGCTTATGTGGTAGATCTCGGCAGTGTTAATAAGGTGGTTTTACCATTCAATGAATAATCGAATGTTGGTTTATTTTTTAGCGGTCTATGACGTTCTTGTACTCATTTATCATTCGATTGTGTTAGGTGTAGTCAATATAGCCTCATGAATTCTTGTTCCGCCTATCCATTACTTTCATCAATCCCGTCCTGATTTTTTCAGAATGTTCAAAAACATGAAAAGTGGTATTTACTTCCCCATTGGTCGGATTGAGGAGGTAAGTTTCCATCAACTGTTGCTAACCCTTATCTGTCTCCTGATCGACAACTAAACGATGTAGACTGCTCCAACGATTCCGATTTCTTTTGCTGTATCAGTTTTTCAAAATAGAACATCACAAAATCGTTATGTTTAGTCCACTCTTAAATTACAGAAGTGATAAGCTTTGGAGCATTCAACATAACGTACTACTAACACTCTATCCCGCTTGTGATAGGCTAAATGATATACCACAGCTAACAGCCTGACTTTCCACCGAACCTCTGTCATAGTCCTCCTAAATAATACATTTCCTGCAGGAGCACTGATTTATATGAAACACTCATTTGTTCCCTATAGTGATCAGTCCGCCAACCTGTTTTATCTACTGTACGTTGCTCAAGTTGATCGACAAAACTGTGATAGGAGGGATGACCAACAATGCTCTGAAACCGAACGAAAAATATGATCAAAGTTATTCACAATTGATTGGCAGAAACTGAATCGTAATTAGGGTGTGAAAGAAGAAGCCTATTTAAACATACCGTTAAGGGTAATTTGCGCTGGCGGGATTTGTTTCGGATTAGCCTGTCATGATGAACAAAGCCAAAGAACGTTGGTGCATAACCGTCACCACAAGTGGCTTACACTGAACCAACTGTGGCTCCACGGTTGGCGGCATCCGAAACGGATTAGCCTGTCACAGTGACCGAAGCCAAAGGACGCCTGCGCTATAAACCATCACCGCAAGTGGCTTGCGCTGCACCACTTGCAGTTCCACTCACACACCACGTATCCGGTGTAAACCCGAAGGAATAA
>JTDE01001085.1:12601-38910 GCA_014338405.1 Paragonimus skrjabini miyazakii
GGTGTCGCCTGCCTGGCTGGGGTCCTCGTGATCACTCAAACCGTTGGTTAGAGACGCTATCCGAGATGGCGGTGTGTCGCAGTCAATGGCGGACCTGTATCCATACCATTTCTAGTTTTTCCGCTTAGTCTTCTTTCAATAATTTTCAATCTTCTTCGTGACGTTTTGTTCTAGAATATTCCACGTCGCTGTTGAGGGGAGCGGCGGCCCAAGTCACAGTACCTTTTGGTCAGGCTCATGGCTGTTGTGATGATGATGATGATGATGATGATGTTCTTTCTTGACTTTCCAGATGATAGTTTTGCACCAAAAGAACGAGCGCTGAAAAATGCTGTCCGTGCCTGCCGAGGTTGTGGAAACTGTGCTACTATCGTCGATAGGGAACTCAGAAAACTCTTCGGCATCTTTGAACAATGTCCGAATTTCAACTATATCCAGAATACAGTCGAACAATTAATGGTGATGTGATTTGTATTCAGTGACAAGAATCTCAAATTAGTCTGCTTGTTAACTTATTTGTTCCTTCTGTTCATCCCATAAAATAAAAAGATGATGTTTAATTCGATCACAATTTTCACGGTCTGAAGGTTCGGATTTTATCTAGACAACTCACAGTTCATTTAACCTTTCAGGGTATGTTCAACAAATTAAAAAACTGACAAAATTTGTTTGTGCAATATTGTTTTTGTTACTGATATGGCTACCAGCCAATGCCTATCAGTGTTGCGATTCAAGAATGCGAATGGCATAGGGGTTATGTATTCAGGAAAGCAACATGTGGGTTATGCGCTTCAACAAGACAGCAAACAAAAACACTCATATGTGTACAGTATTAGTCCCAGACGGCCACGGTTGCCACAGACGTCAATGCTCAGTTCATTTACGTTCCCTTACGTACCAAGAACCATTTCATACGGCGCTGCACTCCGATGTTTCTTCTTGTATTTTTCCTACGCTTAATTCAATGTCAAAATCTATGCCCTGGAGCCCACTACTGAATAGCACTGACGTGAGTAGTACAACACGACCGCTCCTCCTCACTACAGCAGTATTAATTCCTTCGATTATCCTATTTCTTTTTAACCAGTTGATCCACTTCACCTTATGCCGTCTGGCGGGGCCTCAGCAGCTTCACGTATTGTCATGATATTCATTCCATCTAGCTAAGTATGACAGTGGTGGAACACACGTACCTTGCAAACCATCACCACTACCACCACCACCACAAAGTCTGTTGAACTGAATCACAAAAATGTTATCCGTTTTTATCTCATTCAGCTCTTCTTTCACGGGCAATTGCAAATTTTACAGAGTATTTTGTAACATGCAAACGTTTTTCACAAAGCGACTACAGGCAAAGGCTTTGAAAGATTTTTTTAGTCGAAAATTGTTTAATTTCGAAAGAAGGACGGGCACTCCTCAACAACGTGTGACTGACGGCCGGTACAAGTGTTACCACGTAAATATTCATTTTAATCCTAATGTTCCTCCTCCAAACATGTACTTTCCAAAATGCATTGTTTAACGTTAATTAACGTTCATTCGGGCCTAAGCGGGGCAGTTAAGTTTGGTGTTGAACGCTTGCCGCTCAAGGTACTTCGTGCACTCTAAGGGTTGCCTGAACAATGTGTACCATTAGAGCAGTAGTCGAAAATTAGCGCACGCCAACCAAACATTATATATCGAGTTGAAAAATTAGGACGCTGGACTTCCATTGAGTTGGCGCTTTCATAATTCACTGTAGTGTGATAGATAATCGAACGGACATCGGTGATGTGAACTTCCACGATGATGAAACAGTAGCTCATATACTGTTCTCATTATATTGACCCAGTTCAAGATGGGTTGTGTCATCAAAGGCGAATGACGGAATTAGAAAACACAGTTGACCTGTAAAGTATTGAGAATAAACGATGAGTTTAAAACTTGTTTGATTCTTATTCTAGGATTTGTCACATATTAACTGTAGTGAGTGTACGTTGTTTTCTACAGCGAGAACCAGTCTTCATCTGCTTCTGTTTACCCGTTCAACATCGTCAACATCAAATAATTAGCGTGATCATCGTTGTGGAGGCTTAAACTATTTGGTGTTTCAGAGTCGTGTTATCTGCCTGATCCATAACGCCGGTTTATCACGTCAGAATTCTGCGGAAGCGCCACCAGCTGACTATTCAGTTTGTCTACATATCCATAAGAGCTTTGTGCACCAGGTGGATGGTTTTACAACTTCATACCGAACTGCAGTGATGTGGCTCAAACGAACTTCAATCAGCACTCAGCAATATGTACACGCAAATGCATGCAGATGTACCATCAGATGGTGTGGTTGAAATGACTACATGTAAGATTTTCAGCCACGATTAAATGGGAATGTATTTCCGGTTGAGGGCGCACATAGAGCTAACTGACCCCACAGGAATACACACATCATACAAAAGTGCAAACACCGGCGATCATCGAGACCACCTCCAATCAATCAAACACGGATGCTGAACTTTCCACTCACGCACAAAATAATTCACACGACATCGCAATCTTTGATGCCATCATAACCAATATTCCTCCAGACCATATCAAAACCATGTCTAGTTGCTATTTTGACCATGCTCATTAACGATAATGACAAGTTTTTGCTGGTTGTACTGTAGCTTCTTCACAGCAGCACAGGCAAAACCGAGAGGTGCTTGATATCCAGAGTGAAGAAACATTTGCCTAAATGGGTGCACAACTCAGTACTACTGAAGAACGGGAATGTCGCTGAAACACGCAACAACCAGTGTTCGCAGTCGCAAGACACATCCTAACCACTGGTCACGTCGTCGACCCGGCTTGTGCACTGAGAATCTTACTACGTCATCCCAGCCCAAGATTCTTGCGGTCTGCTGAGGCTGTCACAATCGATCGATTGAAGCCGACCTTGTGTATTCAGAAACAATTGTTCATGAGCTCGACCCTGTCCTGGACTTAGTGACATTTCCTAACCCATCGATTGACTATCCATCCCACCCATCCTTAGCTATTCGATATAAAAAACCGTTTCATATTATTGTAACTTTGGTACTGATGAGCCAGTGCGAAACGCCTGTGTCTAATAGCTTTCGTGTTCTAACCGTTTTGTACGAATTTCTGAAGGAAACTAACTGTTTTAAACTTAAGGAGTAGTTAAGCAGAATAATTAATGCAATGCTCAACATAACAGGGGAATGGAAATGTCGTATTGTTACTTCATTCGAGAATAAGACGTTGGGCGTTTATCGTACAAATCTGGGCGAAGTGGACAGCAAAGCTGTTTCCAAAAATGGCGAGGACTGTATAACATCATGGTGCACCTTCGTTTGCGGTTAAAAAGTACGACGGTTGCACACAACTTTGTGCTGAACAGATTGCGCACGAACTTATGGTTGAAATAAACGAACAACCAAAGAACACTGAGATAGCATGCAAAGTTAACTGAAGTACCAGGTGCCAATCAATCGTCTCGTAACTGCTGTCCGCCCATTGAACACAGGTCAAGTAAGTGGTCCGGAAAATGCGTTTGGGCGGCCATTGCACTGGAACACTTACAACGATTTTAATCAACGTCAGGAACTAGGTGGAAAGTTATATATTAGGAACGGACAAACAAACGAAGAACAATATCTGTTATCACAAAGGCTCAGGTATAAAAATCAGCTTTATAGTCCTCTTGATAGTTCAGATGAAGAAATGACGCATCATTTTAGATTGAAGACTCACGACACCGAGTTCATACATAGCTGTTTTCACATAATTTATGAAATTCTAACAGTCCGGAACAGGATAAAAGTGTATGATCTAAACCTGGGCTTAAAATAAGTGTGTTTATGAATTAAGAAAACCTATATATGAGCAGAACAGAAAACCAATCGTGCAACTGAGTATGTGTACTTGGTTTGGTATGGATTGAACTTGCTATTGATAACTGAAATTGCCATCAACCCTGCAGTTATTCACTGAACCTTGAATTCCATATCAGAAATGTAGCAGTATTTCGGATTATCAACAAGACAAGCAAATGAAAGTTAATCACATTTGCTTTGGTTCCTGTAAGTTGCAAATTAAAGCCTTACATGCTCTGGTAAAAGAAACCATTTTGAGAATGTGACAACTTCCTCCGTCCGTGACGGCATTGTATGAGTGTTTAGCATCCCAAATGGCGTTAGTCGAAACACTGTGATCCAAGAATGTATGTGACGCAACAGTGGCTCATTCAGCAAATTGATACAGATTGCGTGTGCTTTAACAACAAATAAGATCTCAGTTGCACATGATACTAACCTCAGAATGATTAAGCTGGCATTGATAATTTTGTGTACGAAAATCACCAATTGCTCCTCAGTGGTTCTTGCTATATCCCCACGATTACTGTGGCATTCCAATACGTCCATCTGACTGACTACTTACGACTGACGGAGGTTATTACTTCTTCTCAATTCTCCCTCCTCACTGCACACATTTTTCCAACTTCAAAAGAATTTGCTCAGACTCCTCCAAATCTCTCATTAAGCTGCGTACCGACATTAAGGGTATTAATGCACTTGATGTGTGTTCTGGTCCGGTCGTTGGATCATATCATTTGCAAAGCTTGCCTCTGTAGACCCGATCCTGATGTTTCCCATTCCTGGGAATCTACACTGAGCCGCGGTATTCCACTATCACACACAATCTCATCTAGTTCATATAGAACTTTCTAGATTCACATCCTGTTGCGCGGAGACTCTAGAGGTCTCCATACTTATTTTTCGAACCAGCTTCGAACACACAATGTACAAACCAGAAAAAATTGCGCATAATGGACCCTTGGCGGCCTTCTGTGAAACTGTCAAAACCCTGGTTAGCTCACTACCGTGATTCCGGTAATTCAGGCAGATTCATCAATTAGTCTCCTCATTAACCAATTTCCTGATCTACCACCAGGACTGACATTAGCCTACACATGAACTTGACCGACAGTTTATTTGTAGTGCATTATGGCTCGGAGCAATGGGCCAGCAGAATCAACGGTAACACCTTTTTTTGTCGCCTTTTGCCGCCGAACACTCTTACATCGTGTGATAGTCTCTTTCCCTCAATCCATTTAAATGGGGGTAGTATGATTTTGTAAAAACCCTTCTGACTTCTAAGAAATAGAAGCAGCTTTGGAACTGTTCATCGTTCGAGATAGGGATCTTGATCAAAATACTATTTACTGTAAGTGGTTATTGGAAAGGGCTCATCATGTCCACTGATCACAATCTTCTAATTTCGCCGATCTCAGTGGCTACTGCCATTTAGCATCTGCAACTAATGACACTCCAGTATGTAACTAGTGACCCCACCGTTTATTTTTTGCCGGGGAAGAGATATCTTCACCGTTCTCCAATTTCAGTATGATCTCTCGTAAACCAGCTGATAACATTCTTTCACGCCTACCTCTGAATAGCCCTACCGGTATTGTCGGCATGCCTGTACAATCAGGTGGTAGACGCATTAAAGTCCAACCACAGCGCAAATGGAAGCGTGACCACTGCACTCTGACTGAGTTCATTTACGAACGACCCTCACTTTCCGTAGGTTGTCCTCCGGCTAACTGTCAGCTAGTCCCTTTCAAAATCGCTGAACCCTTCCTTTCGCTGTGTGTAGTTTTCTAGGATCCTGCAGAAATGTGGTGCTGCTAATTCCGAAGGCATCCTTGTAAAACACTTTTTAATTGGGTTTGGTGTAACTGACCAGGAAGGTAAGTCTGCATTCATACACAAGAAGAATTTTACCTTCCAATTCCTGCAACGTAAATTCCAACAACCAAGCTTTCTCCTGGGGTACATCGTGACATGTAACCATTCCAAATGTTTGTGGTCAGTTTTCACAAGAAAACATCGACCCAGCAAATACGGTCCCAACTTTTGCAAGGTTCAAACTATCACCGGACAGTCTTTTGACCAGGTTTGAACATGCCGACTGGCATGTTCAGCAACACACCTTCCTGTTTCACTAAAGCTACATATCCCATGGCACTGATATCTGTTGCAATGATGAGGCTCTCTCCAGCCAGTGACAACCACCCAGTTGAATGTTCTTTCTTTGCCAATTGTTAGATTTTAACAAAAGCTTAACCGGCTATTTCTGACCCATAAAACCGGCTACCTTCCTTCAGCAGTCGGGATAAGAAGCACTTTATGTCACTAAAGTGCTTTAGGAACCAAAGCGACCACGAGACTATCTCAGCGTCCTCTTCGACATAAGCGTTGGAACTCTGTCAGTTGCCATTGGTTTCTTAGGAAGTGACATGATCTCGCCCTGACCAACATTGTGACTAAGTAATACTATCATTTATTCGGTCTGTTGTGACCTCAGACCAGCGATCAATAAGCCAGCTTTTCCACTTTTCTGTAAACATGCATACGTGCATTGAAAGCTTGGCTTCATTGATGGTTAGATGACTTTTTCTTCCTCATAAACAGCGGCTTTTGGTAATTCGCACAAAACTAGGAGCATAGGTCGCTTGAATGTAAATGGGACAATTGACAGCCCAAACGGTGTACGGTTGAACCTATACTGTTTCTCGCCCACGGTGAAAGCCTTTTTGTTTAAATCCGATTGCTTGATTGGCACTTACCAGTTGCCTGACTACAAGTTCTGAATCCTCACAAACTCGAAATTTACCGCTGGAAATCTTCATCAATAACACAGGGAATAAGAAACGCTCATAGTCCTCTCGACAGTGTCGTTATTCACTTGTCGTCCAGTTTCCCGCTGCAGATGCGTTGAACCGCTTTGGTGTCCAAACGGTCAGAGTCGATTTTGCTTCAATAAGAACTGCACACTAAATCTGATCGTAGTAGTGTGGTGAGGACGAGTGATCGTACCATACTACTCACACCACTACTACTCAACAGTGGAACCACAGTGTAGACTTTGACATTGAAGTAGCTGCGGGAACAATACATGAAGAAACATCGGAGGGCAGCATAACATGAAATGCTTTTCGGTACATACAGGAACTGAGCATTGGCGTCTGTGGAAACCATGACGCTCTGAGACCAGTACTGTACGCGGATGTGTGTTTGCGTTTGTTGTCATGTTCATGTTACGTGAATAAATAACTTTTGAACCATCCGCGTTCTTGACTCACAACAGTAGTCCTACAGGTCTTTATCGAAATTTGCGCATCGCTTCATTCAATAGCAGACCCTGTGTTCACCACACTTTGCCCAGGCTGTAACTTCGACTTTTTTGTTAGGGGAACTTTCTCATACATTGTTACAAGCTTAGTGTGTTTCAAATCAATCACGGCTTGAACACTGACAAGAAACTCTGTTCCCAATATGGACTGATGTAAGTGGGGATAAATGATAAACTACAATACTGTAACGTGGCCACTGTTCAAACGACCACTGCACATGTTTGAACGACCTCTGTTGGTTATGGTCCAATCAACAAAACCACCACCCTTGTGTCAACCAAACAATAGTACGAGCTCTCAGAAATTTCTGCTTTGGTTTGAATCGCTGTCCTGTCAACTGCGTTTACTGCGGATGTGATGAACACGACTGACATGCTTTGTCTCTTTCTGTTATGGAATTATTTTACTATTGTAATATCCTGTACAATTGATTGATATCTACGATTCGACAATCTACGCTCTGTGTTATTGTGCCTAATTGTGTTTCGCGATTCTTATACGTTTGATGGTTATTCTATATAGTTCAATTCTTATTATAGCATAGGTGTTCTGTTTAAAGTAACCGCGAACCGGTTAATTAAGTAATGATTTTTCTTATCCAATAGGCACAGACTCCGCTATTGACCAACTTTTTCTCACCTACGATACATGTCACTACGCTTCCCCCCCACCCCCCCCCCCCATTCAAAGACATTACCCTTTGGTACAGCTTCTCCACTGTGATTCAAACTTTGCCCAGTTCATTTGTTTTGTTCGCTTCAACCTTGTCGACCATCAGGAAGTCCTCAGTCGGTAAATATCGGACCGTGTCAGCCAACCCCTCCAAACTAGTCGGAAAACCGACAAAAGCCAACTTGAACAGTTTTCAGACTTCCGGGGGCAGTCACCGATAAACTGGTCGATTAGCGTTCTCCGTTCCGAATCGCTGCCCAAATCCCACAGAAATCTCAGAAATTCTATCCGAAATGACATGGCGTAGACCAGAATGTTACCTCCGGTGTCAGGTAAAGAGCCCTTGAACCGCTGCATTGCCTCCCGGTAGCCGGTCTGGTTGCAAACCCAACGATGAGCGTCTCTCATCGCAACGGTCTCTCCCGGTTTCATGGGGCTTGTTTTCATAGTCTCAGGAATCGTCTCCGCCATTCCCTTGAGAAGCGTCCAGTGACTGTCAGATTTACCCGGTTGGCCTTGACTTCCACTACCTAGAACACATACTCGAAGTACTTTGAGAATCTCCGTATTTCCTCAACGTGGAACACCTACAATTATAGAGTCCTCGGCCTCAATCTTGAACACGGCACTGGCTATTATAACCGCAGACCGCCAAGGGGGAAGGAATGGTTTAGTTGGCGGACCCACATGCACTTCAACAACGACAGACAAACAATTATATGCAGGTACTGATGATGCGCAGGCAAGGCAGCTGCTGCTGCCAAGTTCGTGTGGAAAGAACGGTAGTTTGTACCAGATTGTTCAACAATGTTTCTTTAGTTTTCCATGAGTCCATCGAATACATCTTTTCGAACGCTTATAAGTGGTGAAATATGCTCGCTATTCTTCGCCCCGGAGGTCTTGATCTAGACCACACATAAAAACCTCACTTCATCCTAAGGTCGCAGCTACCTACACACGCAGTCATCGGCATGGTCCGATTGCCGGCTTCCCCAAGCTTAGCTGCACTCTGTTCCGAATTAACATTTCAGAGTGTTGGGTCGGAATCGGACAGCCAGAATTGTGCTTACACGCCCACGCAATGACGAGCCCTAATTTATGGCAGATAAATCGCGCAGCAAACTGGCCAATCACGCCTAAAAGGGCTTACCGACTCGTCAATTGGTTATTTATCGTCTGTCTAGTTATTCATTTCTTATATACCTGTATCATCGAACCAATCAGTATACCGTGTACTTGGTGGTCTACCAACTCACGTTCTCCTTATTCGAGCGGGGCGACTTAACACCGAGTGACCGAGACCAAAGAAGGCTTGCGCACAAAAGTCACCACAGCTGACTTGCTCTCCGCCACTTACGATTCTACTCTACTACTCTCAGTGTTGATCCGAAAGCATAAGGTCAGGATACATGTGAGAGAGGACCTTTGTGGTCTAGCTGGCAATTAGTGGCTAACCAGACGGTAGATTAGACTGAAATTGAAACCGTAATCTCTCGGTGGATGCAGATAGGAGGATCCAAACGGCGGGGTTGAAACTATAAAGAAGGATGTTGGAAATGTAAGACAAGAAGAACTTCGACGTAGGATCACATAATATTACACTTTATGTAGGATTAGGAAGAAAGTCAGACATCTGAATTCAAATTGCAAACCATAACAAAACCTCAGAAAATAGTACTGTGACACAGCTGAAGAAAAGAGAGGTCTGCAGCTCATCATTACCTAAATTTCTGAAGAGGAGAACGGGCAATTAGTGAAACTATGGAGTTTGCCTATTCACGGTCACATGACCGTACCTTGAAGCATGTGATGAGACTCGAGGGCGCGTGAAACGACGTGGTGCGGCTAGCTGATATCAACGACGCTTAACTATCACCGTATGCCAGCCGCTCATGAACGCGGCGGTGAAATTGTCTCCGTTCCTTCCCTTGTAGTAATATCCGGGTCCAAATTCCCCTTTCGCAGCAACACAACATTGTCCGTGCCTGTTCCTTTATTCATTCGTCCTTAAACCTTATTTTCAAGCGTTATTTTTTTATACAGCCTCATATTCCACATTAATCTGCATTCATAATATGCAATAATCTTTATTTATGTCAATTATGAGGACACACATCTCATACATCAAATCTGCTCACTCATCTCAGTAAACGTGATCTATCTTTCTATTGTACTGGTCTTTAATTCAAAATACACCAGGTCTAAAAGTTGTAGGATACGTACCACGAGATCTTTTGAAATAGGCTAGTTGGTAAATCAAACAGCAAGTCATTCCCTCACTCTGTTTTCAAACAATACTTTCGTCATTGTTCATTTACCTTATTTCCTATGTGTTTACAATTTTGCACTTTAAATATGGCAACTGAAAGTAACGGAAGAGGAGAAAACATCATAAATATGTACAGAAATACTCAAAATCAAGTGCTGCTGTCACAGACAGTTTCATTAACAAGAAAAACGCATGCTTCATTTGCCACATACATAGCGACTGCATCGATAACGAGTTACTAGGTGACTCCAAGTATCCCCAACCCTTAAGAGGGACAACACTGTTTATGCAGAGAAAATAACATTATTTTCATCAGTCGTTGCCATTGAATAGCTATTGGTTTCTACCTGGCCACACTGTTTGCGTTGTCCACGAACTTGGTTTAAGCAATTGGGTTGTCTAAATCCGACGCATTTTCGAACAAATTGTTCTACTAACCAAGTTATCAGAACCAAACACGAAAAAGCAAATGACAGATGCTCTCTGACTGACTGGAGTTGACCTATCTGGTTGCATCATGAACTTTGATTGGTTGCATTATCTCAGATGAGGAAGCTGCTACCATAGTACAAGCTGATTACATCGATATTTCTAGCAAATGTGAGAAAACGTTTTTCATTAATGGCAAGTAAGACAGAAGTAATTGTTTTTCGTGTCGCAACGAATTATGTGACAGTGCCTGTATATTTTTATGTCACAATGTTTGCGGCTAAAATCTTGATCAACTAATCAGTAGAGTAAGCGATACTGGCTGTGTTGGCTGCTAAACAGATAAACACAGCTCCTTCTGCAGGTCACTACAACTTGTGGAAAGGGGGCCATGGTGCTGCAAACTCCAGATTAAAATAATTTATTTATTAAAGCCCGTCCGATCGGTAATTAACGCGGCTGAACTTAGTTACAATTATATAATGGTGGTCACCGCGGCTCTAGCAAGATCAACCGGTTGATAGACGGGAGATTGGCTAGATTCCGGCGATGTCAACCACAACGCGCCACTGCTCCAGCCGTTGCTCTGTTATCACTCGGTTGTTTGCCATGCTTCATAGTTAGACTGTAGCCCAAATGAGGTGACGTCACCGGTGTGCACGGTATCATTGTTGCTGATTATATTCGTATTTATGTGTATCTTGACTTGCGAACTGTATCCGCAATGTTTCGACGTGTTTACGAATCCCGTCTGTTTGTCCTCTTCAACGTCTTGGTCCTCAGTTTGTCATGTACATACATTTGTGCCGGTACACAAAGTCAGTCAAAAAATTAACTTCCTATCGTATAATGCCACTGTAGATTGCTTTGCGCGAATCAGATGGAGTGATGGAAATCTTTGCGACAAGAAAACACAATGCATGTGAGAACTGCATCCACCTGTCTAGCAGTGGTTAGACGGCGAAATCGATATACACAATCCAAACAATCTGTCTAGTATGGGGCAATCGCGTGGAAACATCAAAGGACAGGTAACTTGCCAGTTGCAACAGCGTTCTTTTGCAGAACCACAAGGTTCAAATTCATATCAACCTGCCACAAAATCTGTGAACGGCATGTAATGAGTGACCCTCTGCCAAATCGAAACCAGGAATTAGTTTCCAACAAAATGTACTGTATTATGAAGCAGAGCTATACTTACATTGGATACTCACACCTATTGATCAGCTCGCTCATCGGTCTCCATTGATCAGCGGCTTGTTTGAACTCATTGGATGGTATACCTTGTGTTTTGTTTTCATGATACTGATGTTTCACCCAATGATGATGCTCTGCTTGTTGGTCGCAACATTCAGCTTGCGTGGTGTTGTTCGTTGTGTCTTATCGCACTTATTGGTGCACATCAACAGTCGACCGCCATTTTGCAAGATGATTGGTGGGTGATATGAGGCACTGTTAATCGGCCTGACGTTGAACCTGTTTGAGTAGCTTTTCAATATAAGCTACCATCACCGAATGCATGCATTAGGTGGCTGCTCAACAAAACCATTTGACGTAACAAGAACAACGCAATCACAAAAATCCATACTGTTGCCCGTCTGTTTAATAAAGTAGTCTCCAAACGATCAGATTATCGAAACTGCTAGTAAATTCAGTACACTCGATTTAGGATCAAAGCTCCTGTTGCCTCCTATATCTCTGAAAATCACCATCAGAATGGTGTGCGTTTTGAAAAGTCGCCGGCAACAACTCGAAAGGGTCGCGATAAAATTGCAACTTCACTTTTAAAGGTTTTCTTTTGTAGGTAGCTAATAGAGAGTGTCTTTTCCATTTATTTAAAGAATTCCGTCGGGTTTTTGACACTAAAATCCAGGATGGTCGAGCCCAGACTGAGCCATTCTCATTTAAATGCAACACTCGTCTCACCCGTATAGAAATTTTTTACTTATTTACTATTGGTTTTCTTCATAAACTGCACATTTTAGGAAAAGGCTTATACGACTAGATGCTAGCAGTACGTAATGCGTTACTATCATAAAAGATTAATCAGCATTACATATATATCTATATATTTATGTACGTACATATGCATTTCGTCAGTTTCTAGAACACAACCATACCTCTTTCGCGTTCTGTCTGTAACAACTGACGGAGTGTAAGTATGTGACCATTGCAACAGCATCTTGAACGAAATACAGCCAATTCTTGGAGACTGTGTGGTTTGCGTGTTGCAGTCAGCTAGCGCAAGACCATGGCGCTTATTATCTTCCATGAAATGGGAAATAAACATACGCCTGCGAGAATTTCACGCATAATACGCGTGTTGTGATCCAAGAACGCGGATGGCACAAGGGTTGTTTATTCGACAAACCAACACATGGGTTAAGCATTTAAACAAGACTTGGAAAAAACCCACTCAATTGCACGCGGTATTCGGCCCCAGACCGTCTCGGCTGCCACAGACGTTAATGCAGGGATCATTATGGGCGATGCGGCACCCTGATGTTCCTTTCTGCATCTTTCCTGCGGCTTGTACGATGTCAAAATACATGCTCCGGTCCTACAACTGAATAGCCGCGGTATGAGTAGTATGTTACGATCGCTCAACTTCACTGCACGTGGATCTCTCTCAAGGAAAAAAATGACCGTTACACGGCTTCAATCAGACCAGATGACCACTCATATCAGTCTTATAAAGAAACAGTTAGCTCCTTGATTAGAGCAGAACCTTATTCTTGAAGGAAGTCCGGGAATGTTCATAGCGGTAGACCGCTTTGTAACTTATAAACCTTGATCTCTTCCGGGACGTTGGATATGGTGGTAGACAAAACGCTCACTGTTGAGATAGCTTTCACGACGGTTTCAAGTGTGAGTGAAAATGACACGTTAGGCTGCAGTTCGGAGTGCTATGTACAACGTTTCATTGGACGCCGTAATTTGTAGATTGCTTGATCGTTGGCCTCGTGTGATGTCTCGCTTTTGTACAGTTATTACCGCCAGTGACTCGAACGAGTGGGAGTGACTTAAGAAATCTCACAAAGGCCATAACTGACTTCATCTTCATTGTGCACGCAGACCACAATTCTTCCAGAAATTCTTGAAGCTAACGTCAGCGTTTTAATTTAGTAGTTGTGTGAACTTAAGTATATTCATATTTAGACGAGAACCTCTGGCGAACGCCAAGAAGATTAAAAGAGCAATGTGAGACCCTATAACTAACATTTGTATAATCGCATGAAAATTGTCTACCACAGGTTTCCAGACGGGATTTGATCTGGACTACTGGTTGGTCAGTACGCTACACGAAATCCATAAATCGGAAACCATAATGTGGTTGGACAAGGCACGTGTGTTAAAACAGTGTCGCGCTGAAAAGTACTGTAATCGGCAAATGCGACATGCAAAATGATAACGTAGCTTGTCCTACTGTGTCAGCTTAGGTATGCGAATCTTATTCAGCATCTAGCCTGGCCAGCTTACACACGCAAGCCACCGTTCGTCTATCATTGCCCTTGTCAACGAACGGCATCATCTTCCTTCTGAATTCATACGAATACCAGTTCTATGCACTGGAAATGTCCAGATTAACTAACAAATTGGCAAAGTCTCAAGATCTTCCACAGGGTTTGTAGTAGAAAAGCAAGCAAAAACAATTATTTCGGCATTCAGTGGAATACATGAAAGCAACCGGACAACATGGCAAAAAGCTAATTAACAGTGAAGTAGGTTGACCCAAAGGGACAAAAACTACCAAACAAGTTTGCACAAAACTGCAAAAAATACACCTACCAAAGAGGTGGCATTAGACGGAAGTGCATACGATGTCTAAATAGAACGTTGTTTTGGTGTATGTTAAAATTCTGTTTTGAAAATGTGAAGGTACGCTTGAGTGCATATTAATGAAAAGTGGGTAAAACACATTGTTAGCTGGTTTTTCGTTACAGGATGACCGTTAGACGCTAGACTGTTCACATATGAAACTGAGTCATATTTGTCCACAAGTGAGGAGACTTGATTTTCACATGTTTTTTTCATCAAACCACCTCCTTATCTCTCATAATGGTTTGTGTCTTCGAGTTGAATCTGTTCGACTTGAAAATATCACTTCTTATGGTTCAATATCCAAACAGATACATGTGGTAGAACTCCACAGACATGCAGATAAACGGTTTCACAGCAGTGATGTAAAGGTAGATGCAAAATTTGTAACGCAGTGCGGAAACATGTGAAAAGCCATCACCGGCCACATGACGACACAAGAGTGAACTACCATCAATGAATTAGTGCGATCAGTATTTTGGAAATAAACATCATGCCAGTGAACTTCGTCTACAAGAAGATAGTTCCAGCAGAAGATATAACTGTCACTTATTTTTTCGCGGCCTACATTAGTATGTACGCCTTATCTCACTGATGTTTGCGATATCGATGCCTTTGCTACTGAGTTCCATCGTAGTAAATACGGTGCAATATCTCGGTCTTTCGCTACTGTATCCGTCCATCAGTGTACACAACTATCCTTTTCCAGTAAACACCGTTTTATGTTCACGAGCATGCCTCAGACTGACCATATAAAACATTTGGCTGCTAAGCCTGTTCTAAGTAACAACAGTATGCACGGTTTGCAGTAAGGGTCTCTTCCCCGACATTAGTCTGATTGAAATAATTGAGGGTTAATCCAGCCCTCACGTACATTTGTTAGGATATTGACGTCTGGTTCCAGTTACTTTTACGCCAAATAAACATAATCAACTTTAGGTCGGGCTTTTGGGGAGTGGTACTAGTTTTTCTAGTTCACTGGAAGCTAATTTCAACTGCTGAGCGACTGGAGTGCTCTACATTCAAAAGCAAATTTTATAACATTGTTTGGTGGCAGAATACAGTAGTGCTATCACTTTAAGGATAGTTCCGTTGTACACACATATGTCCACGCCTTAATACTCAAACACTTGGACGCCGTCAGTGGGGCAGTCTACGTTCCTATAGACGTAACTGTTCTTGGTTTGGATTATTTACGTTGACCTCTTCTACACAGCTAAAGTTAATACGACTGACGTCCTGGTACACACAGCCTTTTGGATCAATATAGAACATAAGCCTGATCATCACGTGAAATTTGTGGGCATACCCAAGACTTTGCACAATCGAATTCAGTCTGCTTTATAAACAGTATAAATTCAATTGACGCAACAGTTCTGATTTAAGTACCTGGCGAGAATACGAAACCAAATCAGGAAACGCTGATTGAAAACTCACCTATAGAAGCTTCACTGAGCAAAATCAATCGTCCTTTGTCCTGTGTACAGGTTTGTAAGAGGTTGAGAGGAAAGAACATCTATTTGGTAGTACGGAACAAAGAATCGATATATTGATCGATGGTAACTTTTTAAACCGTGTGTTCGTTTGTTCAAAACAATGGGAGAAATCCGATAAGAAGATAGGTGTTGGACGATAAAATTTGCCATGAGCACACTGCATGTTTTCATAAATGGCGGACGCCTAGGATTTAAACTATGAAAGATTTCGAGGACGGCCGGATAACTGGTAGTAGTAACTAGCTGTACAGCACTTCAAATAGGCTGATCTTCGAAACAGCAACCACAGACGAGGTGATTTATTGGTGTGTTGTCACAACTAGTTGATGTAGGGAAATCACATCTGGCGAAAGAACATGTATATGGCGAGATGACACCACTTCGTTTAATCTCATCAGCTTCAAACGTATAACACAGGATC
The DNA here is from genome assembly GCA_014338405.1 of Paragonimus skrjabini miyazakii. NCBI lineage: Eukaryota > Metazoa > Platyhelminthes > Trematoda > Plagiorchiida > Troglotrematidae > Paragonimus > Paragonimus skrjabini miyazakii. The sequence continues at coordinate 28,888 of JTDE01001085.1, forward strand.
TCATGTGACACACGGTGGCATCAACAACAAAAATACTGACCCTCGAGTTTCATAGAAGACGAGCGGTTGTTACCAATTCGAAATTAATCAGATTTCTGAGGTTCACCTAACAAAAGTCGCGTGTGTACGGAGGTTGAAAACAGCAACTGCGACGTTCGCGTATTACCAGTGGGAAAGAGATCAGATAAACTAATTAGTAAATTCGTAGTTAAATAGCGCTTTTCGATAATGAAATATCATAATGAAACACGTATTCATTACGAAAACGTTTTCTTAGGGGTGGCTTCTGTGGGCAGTTGTTTTTCATAAATTCATGCAAATTTTGTTGCCAACCCTAAGACAGCTTGATGTGTTTATGTCGTACGCGCTGCAACTATGGACATTAAATAAATGAAATATACCAATTAGTCTTTTAGGCACGTTCCATGTTTGAGGAATCACACCCATTACAATTTAAGTTTTGAATGTTTTTAATATTCCTTCAACCGAGATATATAAACAGGTACGTGAACATATACGTCATAAAAAGATTGTCGTTGATGAACATGGTCCAAAATAAGCAACAAGCCTGTACCTCAGATTGGACAATCAGAGGAATCATTGGCGCCTTGGGAATTTTAAATTGTGCCGGATGTGTAATTGGAAGTGTACTATGGTTGTTATATATGTTTGGTAGTGTTTACTTCAAGAAAACAAATCAAACCCACCGGAACCGGGATGTAACTAAACAACAGTCCATTACTCATTCGAGAGACTTAAAAGCTATCTCAAATTGGCCAATTTGTCGGTTGAGAGCATCTACTAAATTGATGATTGTTTCCATGATTTGTGTGGACGTGTTGGGGATGTTCACCAGCAATCTGCGCTTTGTCGTTCTTTCACTAACATCAATCGATGTTCGACTGATGTGTGGTGATATATGCTGTCGTGCACAACTTATGCTCGCTTATATGGTTGGTGATCTATCGACATGGAGCCTTGTGTGTTTGTGTTGTGAACGGTTCTATATCATGTTATTTCCTCTGTCGTCCTACGCTCGAGACCGTAAGAACATTCGTTCAGCTATCATCGTCACATGTCTGCTTTATCTATTCGCCTTTCTGGCGAACGGTTTTCTTCTGAGCCCACAAGAAGATGTGTGTGCTGAAGCCTACAGCAATTTCGCCGTGGTTCTGTGGAAGATGATTTGTGTACAAATACTCCCAACCACTATCGTCAGTGTTTCTGTGATCGGCCTGATGATCATCCTGTGTCGTCGGTCGCGCTGGTCGTGCCGATTTGGAGGCAGCCTCAACACTAACACAACTTCTAGAGGCTTGGCCACCTCTCGCTGGATGGTAATAATAGGCCTTCTATTTCTGGCGTCATCGCTTGCTGTGTTTGTCAATAATTTGACTCATCCAACCTATGTGAATACACTGACTGCACACAACTGCCACGTTGATGATTACCTCTTCAATGCGATTTCGATCATGTTCTGGACCTGCGTGTGCATACGTACCTACGTGTTCATGCTCAGTTCTTCCGGGAGTCGCAAAGATTTATTTTGTCTGTTTAAAGCGCTCTGGTGTCTCCTACTGTGTAGACCGGTGACTGCTTGATCACAAACAGATAGCAAGGTGTCTAGATGACAGTCCCCAACTTGATTTAATCCAACAGATTTCTTCAATAACTCAACCGTTTGACCGGAGTTTACCAGTTGTTTTGGAGCCACTCATCAGCCTCATTTACAATCGGCAGTATGTGTATTCTGGTTTATTTTCATCTCTGGTGTTTCCGTTATTCTTATTAATAAACAATGTGTTTAACAGTTATACTTCATGATTTTAAATCTTATGTCCAAGCGCGAACTTCGACTGACAAGGTAGTCTGTATTTGGTTTGTTTTGATCGGCTGATCAGATTACTTTTACATTTAGGTGCAAATGAATAGATCAATATGTGGATCGTAATAATCTGAGAATTGCTAATGTTTGATCTTACTTCATCATTTCGATGGATATTCTTACTGGTCTATGAAACTAGAGGGCGTTATACGAAGTTGCGGTATAGTGTTTTTGAAGATTTTTGCTATCCTTCTCCATTGGTTTGAGATTTGTTTTCTGTTGTTTATGTGCAGTCGCAACTGTACTTTGCTATAGCTAGCTCAAGATTAACGTGACCATTTCACGTCCGATAAATTTCGATCAATAAATTCTCATTGTTATCCGCAACTCATTACTGAGGTTCACTTCCAAGATCGTCTCCAGTCAAATATGCTATTGGTTAACGCTAGGTTTACAAGTACTACGCTACCGAAACAATTCTTTGTAATTAGAGTCATTTCTGTTTAAATAAAAACGACGGATAGAATCATGAATGTCTTAATCATAACATTACTTGTGACTTAATCTGTTCATATCTTACCCGTGCATGTTAAGCACCGCAAAACGGTTTTTTCCCTCTTGCATTTAAGGTTGAACCAGAATGCCGATATATATACGGACCTCATGATAACTGCGTACGATTGGAAATTACACCTCTTATTTTGAGAAAAGCTTGAAAAATAAACGGTGGTCTGACAAGATATGAAGCGTTTGATAAAATTTCATGCATTTGGAGCATTGAGGCTAATTGCTGCAAGTCACATTTTCTAATTATCAAGCCTAAAGTAAAGATTTCAATGTTCTCAAGGGGAAATAAATCTTCTCAGTTATGACAATGTTATAGTACTAGTCATTTTGAAAGTAACTTTATTCGCTAGCAACGGTTAAAGTTCACATAGGTCACTAGTCAATATCTCGGGATTTATTTGAATTAAACTGAGTATCACTCAGGTTTGCTTAGGGCTTTTGAATTCATATAAATTTTCGAGTGTCATAAGAAAACCGAATGCAAAATTTATACTCAAATGTAAATAATGCTTCATTAAAAAAGGTTAGAGAACCTCAATTTTGGGCTGATGACCTCAGAGCTGAGAGTTCAAACTCATGACGAATCGTTCAAGTAGGGGTTGGCTACTGTAGATCGGGTTCGTCTTCCGGGTTGGAGCCCTCGCGACTCACATAGTCCGTGGCTGGAGACGTTAGGTGAGATGGCGGCTAATCGAGCTCAGTGGTGTGAATGTTGTCGTTGCTTGGCCGAGTTGTCTGTGAAGTGAGTGCGCTTAATGACGCGGGACAGTGAAAGCCGCAAAGAAGCTGTCTTGCTGATGACGCCATACTTTCATTTACAGTTCGGTTGTTTGTTTGCAAGGTGTAGGCGCCTTGATGTTGTATGTTTGAATGTAGACGTAGCTCTTTTTTAGTGGTTAGGTCCTTTCCCCTTTCCCTTTTTTTCTTCTCTCTTCCTAAACGGGGTTTGTTTCTTCTTCTTCATGGTTGTGTGGCAGTTAAGCATCAGTGTAAACCACTGATGTATTGCTGTCTATGGTGATGATGATGAAGTGCAAAAACTAAAATTCGAAAAACTCATTAACTTAAATGAAAACCCTTTTAAAGTGTTTCTGCAACAGTACTTATTTGTCTTTTTGTAACCAGAGTTCTGACCGCAACTTTCGTATTCAGAGTAACACTTGTAGAGTTTCCTTTTGAAAAAAAATAACTAGAATCGAGTTTCATTAATGAACTGCCCGGTTAATACTGACTACGGTTGTCACTATTGAAACTGGACTTCCGACAAACATACACATTACTGATTATGTCTAACTAGAACGAACCTGGTTTTTGGTGCTTCTTTTCATGAAGGAAAGACTGAAATGACTCTCCAAGTGGTAGTCACTTCGTAGCGACCGAACACCCTTCGACTTGCTAGCAAATCAATTTTAATCCTGAGGCGAACCTCTGAATTCCATGCAACATAATTAAACAAGAACCAAGTTTTTTAATCAACACCAAATCGAAATGCGGGCAGCTTGTTTGCCTCTAACTTTCTATGGTTATCACGTATTCCACTAACTAGTGTTCCAGTGGGTACAGTCAGTTTACTGCGGAATGCACAATAAAGTTAGAACTTCTCTTAAAACCAGGCCAAAGTAGCTAATGCATCCAGGCGAATACCCGGACCTTTAAGGCTATAGCATGTTGCAGAAAAAACAGCTGTGTTAGACAAAGATGTACTCAGACACGCACAGCAATCATTTTGTACCATAGTTTAACTGGTTGAAAAAGTATGGCTTAATAAAAATCTCGGTGCGCAAGTGCTATTTAAAACTTATAAATTTTGTTTTCACACTACCAGTTGGAGTCTTGATAAACTGAGAGCACGAAAAGACACATTAATGCAATATGAGGAAAGATCCTCACGTTGTTTGTAGACAAATTTCAGGAAGAATGAGCCTTTGGAATAAAACAAATCCATTGTGGAAAGGTTCTTTTTTCAACTAGTCCTAATGCGGCTTCTCTGCGAAGGTAAAATCGCGACCCGTTCGAAAATCTGCTGACCGACAGTCAACCAGAACAGCCTTTTATTTTGTCAAAGTCGACATCTTAGTGATGCAATCTACGTCAATTCATATCACGCCCATCACTAGACCATTCATTGGGGCAAATTCATTGGCAAATTGAAATAAGGGTTGACGTCTAAGTTGGCTTGCTTGCTTCGATCGGTACAGTCTGTCTGGTGCACTATTTGATACACGAAGCCCAACACCCATACTCTCTGGTTTTACTACAAATTAAGCCGACTATCACCGACTTTGAGATTAGTCAGAGTCTGATTTGTAAGATTTACCTGGTTTAAAGTCCAGTCAACTGTTTTCACCACACAATCAAGCCGGATACTCGAGTTATTTAAGGAGCGAGATGACAGCCTGTCGGGTGATTGCATGCACATATCATTGGCTGTTCAACATACTGACCTAATTGTGCACGCTCAGTCCAACCGGGCCCCGATATAAAGTGAGCGTAGTGTACGTTCATTCCTTCCTATGTACTAGCTGTTTTCGTGCAGTACGTTTTATAACTTTTGTGCATTAAGATGTTTCTAGAGCACAAATACGCGACTCATTGTCGTTGTATCGTAAACTGTTGTCAGTTTAAAATGACCTGAAGGGCTTCTTTTATACCGTTCTACCAGAGCCCACAAACCCGTCTAAACCCAGCGGTTCGCATTATTATATTATGGAGGAAAGTAAAAATAGTTTAACCACATCAAACTCCTAACAGTATGTGAAGTTTTACACTAACAGCAGTTCCAGTCGAGCTGGGTCATTAGGTACGAAATGAACACCAACAGAGTGGGGAGAGTGCCATCGATGGTACAAGCAACTTCCTTCTGGTCAACTCAGCTATGACTTAGATGTATGCATTGAAAGTTCGCTAACCTGACTGAGTTGGAACGTTCGTTATGGTAAACTTATGCACAGCGTTATGACTTGAAAGCAATGTGTCCGTTTCTACTTTCTGCCCCGCTGAACTCGAGTAGACCGCTGTGCTGGCACGATCCTGGGGGTACTAGTAGTGCAAGACCCATAACCAAGAAGAAGTAGCCCTCAGTCCTGTAGATTGCTATCTGAATGCGGCAAATCTATTATCTCTATGGTAGGACGGATTGTTTTTGCCGTGTCAACAGTTAATCGCTGCAAATTTATCTGGTTGTTACTCTACAATTGCGCTACTTGTTCACTTGAAAGTAGTGTATACGGATATCCACATATGCGATCTATTCCTCTCAGTGACACGGTTTGATACGCCAACGCCTCATCATAATAAAAACATGCTACGGAAGAAAACCGAAATGAATTCACAGTCAATTTATATCAATGCGCATGCTACTGCATGAAGAAAACTTGCTTGTTTTGAACGTTCGTTGTGATTTTTAATAGTTGTAGTGATTCTTACAAGTAGCTTTCCACACAAATCTATCAGTTGATAATTAGTGGGGGAAAAGAACAAATCAATCACGCCGAAAAACGAATAGAAATAACAGTTATGGCTTTTAGCAGAAGTGCGAAGATTCTCCACAGCAACGTACGCTCGCGTTTCACAACCATACTTTAAAAACTACAGCTTCGTAAACCGCAAAACTTTACCTTGGTTATCGTATTTTTTCTAAGCTTTCCAACGAAAGGCTATGGTGCAAGAATGTCAGTTATGAACATGAAGTTGATGAGATTCCTTCAAGGAAGAGATAGAGGAACAGTCGTAGTATCTAGTAACATTAACACCACGATAGCTTCCACCAATATATCAACTACAAGCATAGTCCCAACCTGTGCAAATATTTATAGGTTTAACTAGACGGGAAAAAAATATGACGTTAACCTTTTCCCTATACATTCTACATTAGTAGAGCTTGTTCACTATTCTCACAATTGTTCTTATTTCCTAGCAAGCCTCAAAATAAGTGGTTATTCTTCGATTAAATGCTATGGGGTAACAAATTATATTGCCACTTCTCCCAGCTTTCACGCATATGTAACCCAGTCCGGGTACGTATTGATTTTAGGTAGCTTTTTCACTTCCGATTCCAACTGATCTAAGCCCATTTGGTTATCAAGATAAGAGATGTGATGTTTTACGTAGACAGAACTCACTGGCTTCCAACTTCGCCTAAACTCATTGCAAAGGATTTGTGCGCTTGCCCGACATATACTGCTACCTTGGCGAGGTGGTCGGGCTTGTGTACTGTTCTGATCCGGCGGGCTATGCTGACTAGGACTCCGGTCCTTCCAAGTGCAACTTTGTCAGACAGGCCATAGGGGAGCAGTCAGACGAAAAGCAGTTACACTCATAGGATTGTATGTCGCACTTCTGACCGCGTGGGAGTGAGGCACGATCCTATGGGCATACAGCAGAACTATTTTCGTAGTTGCAGCACTGCTGTCTTCCGTATCAGGAAGAAGGGGGTTAGAATAGGTACCGTCAAACAAAGAGCCCTCCGATCACCCAACGGTTGACCGTGAATGCCGGCGTATTATCCAATACGGTCGAAAAACATTTGATAGCTCCCTAAAACCTGATGTAGCTTCGAGTACATCCACTGTGCGCAGCAGTACTCAGAATGAGACATCAATGTCTTGTTCACTGAGCCCTCGGGCAAGGCAAACCCCTCCCAACCAAGTGAGTCAGACTCTTGAGTCATTGTCCCTGGGTGGCGTCCCCCAAGAAAGCCCTGTATCCTGTTGTCTCGCAGGTTAGACTTTTGAGTCAGAGACTCGGGGTGGGGTCCCTCAAGTCAACCCCCTTCAGCGGCATAAATGACCGGGAAGTATCACAAATTATCGTTCTCTCGACAGTGATATTACTAACTGATCACGACGTTCTCCTACTGTTCTACCTTGTATGTCTTCTGTCTTCCACGTGCCTTCGGGCGATAATTGTCTTCTGAGACCAAGACAACCGGTGAACATTGGGGCCTTTAATGTCCACACTCTGGGACAGGTCAGCAAGCTGCTCTGCCAAATACCCTTTCAAGTCTGGGTACTGATGTGTGCTGTGTGTCGGGGACACGAGTCTACGATTCTAGCGTGGTTATAAATTTGAGCTCACCTCTAGATAACTGTCGATCCAAGCGCTTCTCTCTCAAGGTTTCCGGTGACGCTGAAGCTGAATCTCGCGGTCAAGCTGGAGTGGGAATCGCACTGAGTTCCAGAGCGGAGCAATGCTTGATCGATTGGATCCCAGTGAACAGTCGCTTGTGCGCTGTCAGACTCAACACATCGGTAAAAGTCTGCTGACGCAAATCAGAAAGGCGTTGTGTATTCATTATATCGGCGTACGCTCCGACGGACACCTGTTCGAATGCTACCAAAGACGCATTCTATGACGCTGTCGTTGACCTTCTGAGGCAAACTAAACACTCAGATATCATCATACTAGCGAGCGATTTTAATGCTCAGCTTGGTCGTCTTTCATCGGATGAGAAGCGGCTAGAAGGTATGTTTGGTGTCCGGGCACAACGCACTGATAATGGCGAAAGACTGCTGCAGCTGTGCGCATCCCACGATCTGTATATTTCGAGCACGGCATTCCAACACAGAAGAAAGCACTGTGTTACTTGGAGACCTCCGTGTGTTTCTCAGGCGTGGACACAGTTGGACCATATAGCAGTTAATTAGAGGTGGCGCCACTCTGTTAAGGACTGTCGTGCCTTTTGGAGCAACCACCTGGACTCGGACCATGCTGTTGTGCGTGCCCGTTTCGTTCTTTCATTTGCTCGTAAACGCAAGGTGCTTAACTGGCATTCGAGGGATGAGGATGTAAAGGACGCTTACCAAATAGCGTTGGTGAAGAAGTTGCCTAGTTCGAGTCAGACAAAGGATCCGAATGAACACTGGGAACAAATTGCCGAAGCTATAAAATCATGCTGTGAACAGGCATGTTCCGATGGGGCTGTTCAGTTTCAACATAATTGGATTTCCGTCACGTCGATAAACCTTATGAACAAGCGTCGCTCGATCCCACCTCGTTCTGAATGTAATGACAACCGTGGAGAACTTGAACGCAAGCTGACTAAAAGTTTGCACAAAGACCGTGAGCACTACTGGATCAAACAATCGAAGGAGCTGGAAAAAGTTTTTCTATCTTGAGAGGACAGCAGACTTTTTTCCTGATCCGTGGTTGTACTGGTCGTCGAGTAGGTGTAAGTGAGACCATTTTTGAAAAAATGGCTTACCTATTACCAGTCAATCGCGCCGACTTGACAGGTGGGTTGAACATTTTGAAGAACAGTTCAGCTGGCCTGAACCAGATCATTTAGACGACGGGACCTGAGAGGTCAGTTATTGCACTCCAGACGGTCCTCCGTCGGAAGCAGAAGAGGTCCTGGAGCTTAAATCACTAAAGCGTAATAAGGCTCCTGGAACAGACCTCCTCTCTCCTTCTCTTTTCAAGGATTGTGGTGAGAGGTTGCTATCAGAATTGACAAAACACCTCCAGACGATCTCGGAAAGGTACCTCGTGATCAACAGTAATTCCCATTTTTAAAAAGGGGGCCCGAAGTCTATGTGTCAACCACTGAGGCATCAGTTTGGTGTCTATTGCGTCCCAGTTGCTTACTGGCTTCATTTTACGTCGTCTCACTAAGCCCAGTGAAAGTCGGATACGTGAGGAACAGGCAGGACTCTGATCCAGTCGAGGGTGAGTTGATCACATTTTTACCTTGCGACGGATATTGCAACATCAGCACTGTTACCGACAGCCGAAAGTCGTGGTGTTTTTGGACCTGGAGGCTGCTTTCGATTCAGTTACTCGTAACGTTTTCTGGAGCTGTCTTCTCCGCAAGGGAGTACCAGGGAAATACGTGAATCTACTGAGATCACTATATGCTCACTCTGCATGCAGGGTGAGAGTTTATGGACAACTGTCTCGGGTGTTCATCACTTCTAGTGGTGTTCGTCAAGGGTGTCCGATTTCCCCCTTCCTGTTCAACTTTGTCATGGACGACATTCTGGAGGGTGCGCTTGAGCAGTTTAGTGAACTTGGTGTTGAGCTTCTTCCTGGCGCTAGATTGACCGATCTGGAGTATGCGGACGACATTGTTTTACTTAACCCATCTGCCGAAAACATGCAGATTATGCTGGATAGGTAGAGTGATCGAGCTGGTTCGTATGGAATGCGTTTTGCACCTTCAAAGTGCAAAGTGTTGTTTCAAGACTCGGGCACTTCAACTCCTACTCTCTTCATTGCAGGTAATCCGCTTGAGACTGTGGACAGTTTCACATACTTAAGTAGCACTATCTCGTCAGCCTGTAATATTGCTGATGAGATATCAGCGAGGATTGCAAAAGCGCGAGTCACCTTTGCCAAACTGCGTCATCTGTGGCGTCGAAAAGACGTCCGGTTGTCGCTGAAAGGAAGGGTATATAATGCCTGTGTGCGTTTCATTTTGCTTGTGGTTCGGAAACGTGGCCTGTTCACAAAGAAGATATTAACAGGCTTGCTGTGTTTGACCATCGTTGTCTCCGCGAATTGGCCTATATTAAGTGGACTGATCGCGGTAGCAATTGGGCAGTTCGCCGGCGCGTATTCCGGAACGCTCGGGATGCGCAATCAATTGATCGATTAATCACGGTACACAGCTTGTGATGGTTTGGTCACGTACT
>JTDE01001085.1:39063-83957 GCA_014338405.1 Paragonimus skrjabini miyazakii
AGGTGTCGCCTGCCTGGCTGGGGTCCTCGTGATCACTCAAACCGTTGGTTAGAGACGCTATCCGAGATGGCGGTGTGTCGCAGTCAATGGCGGACCTGTATCCATACCATTTCTAGTTTTTCCGCTTAGTCTTCTTTCAATAATTTTCAATCTTCTTCGTGACGTTTTGTTCTAGGATATTCCACGTCACTGTTGAAGTGAACGGCGACCAGAACCACAGTACCTTTTGGTAAGGCTCATGGATACTATGATGATGATGTGCGCTTGCGGTCCTCAACAATGAACATATTGCTCTTCATCTAAAAGTAGAAACTAGTGTCCAAGTCTATGAGTACTCACGCGAATTGTTAACAGATCATCTAACTGTTCTTGAGAAGTTTGGAAACAAAATCACTTCAATACTTCTCACCTCTCGAAAGCAGATATATCCCAAAGTGAACCCAGTTGGTCTACTAGATGTCCGTTTGACCCGCATTACTGTCCCACACAGCAGTAGTTATCCTGATTATTAACAGAAGCATAGGACCAACTCGATCCCTGATACTGCTCAGCAGGTGGACCTATTGTGCCAATGAATGAGCAGTTACTTATTTTTTTGCATGTTAAACGTGATCTTACTACTGGTAGTTGAATTTTTGGTGTCTAAGGATTAACATGGTAGGTATGTCTGGTTAGTGACAATAACCAAGTAACCGATCACTTGCTCCCAACGAATTGTAGTTAAACCCTACTGTAAGTGTTCCCATATTTTGTAACGTTTTTTCCTCTAAAATGAGCATCAGCCAATTTTCTGGATTCGCAGGAGCAATATAAAGTATAGAACTTTGAAATTAAATAGGTCGCCACTGATAATTCACTTTCAAACACAGATTGATTATCGTATTTGTGTGATCTCACATATCCTTAATGTTTTATGTAAATTGAATAACACTTAAAGTTTTATCGCAGTAATTGTGTTCGCATACACTTTTAACAATTGCCCCTTAAAATGAAGCTCTAGCTTCCTGTCTTGCTTTGATTAGAGCTCATCTGTAGCTCACATTCTTGTTGTAAGGCAGATTTATTAAACACAGGGCTGCTGACTATTTATTGGGCACGACCGTATTCACTTAGCTGAGTGCTCAAATACGTCCTGTCAGGATTAATGCTGAAGTCACCGAATTGTCTCGACAAAACAACTGATGCATGAACCCAAACCAATCAACCTGTGATCAGGATTATTCAGCCAAGTTGCAATCACAGAGTTCAGTCGGACTGGTAGGTGGTATCTTAAGTATCGATGGACCAAAATATTTTGGTAGGACCACTGTTTACTCCTAATACAAGAAATGCGCCGCCAAATTTGTAGTCAGTGCTCACGATCTAAGAACCGCTGACGTAAGTTATGGCGGTGTGTGCAAGTAGTTGACCAGTCATCTTACAACCGGAAATTGTATTGGTTTCCGGTAGTCACCAAACAAAAAATGCAACTTCTGCGAGTTCATTTCTAGCTATTATTTGCACTCCTGTCGCCCATCAAAAGAAACGGAAAATAACAAATGGGCGATATGTCCTTATGTGCATGCGTTCACTTCACGTGATCTAATCATAATATTCCGATTGAAATGAGTTGGATGTTGCTATGGTCAACAAATATAGTTACTCGAAACACTGGATTCACTTTATCAACTTCGTCGGAGCAGATAGAGGACGTATTGTGATGTAACATCTTGTTTAGTCTCATCAGTCTCAGGCGTGAAGCAGGCAGTTCATATAAGGTAGACAAACATAAACAGAGGTGGAATGAACATGCTTACATCCACATCAGTTATTGTCATCAACGTCATGGAAACTCGGTCGATTACTTCGATCACTTTTGAGCATAGTTTTGAACCACCTAACTTTGCTACAGACGGACGGCTTCGGGAAGTGAATGCTCAAGGTTACTTTGAGTGCATTAATTCAATCATATCAGTGACTTGCCGTCTAGAGGTATCTAGCAAAAGATTATGTGGGATTTCACGCAGCCGATTCTACAGTCTGAGATTGTTGTTTTAACAATTTCGGGACGTGTTCGGTCACTCGATCAGATAGTTGTCGTTCTGTTCTGTAAATGCAAGTGAACTGATAGACAACATGAGAGACAGAGTGGCTAGACAAACTGTGTTCGCAATTATGTATAACTGGCACCCTGGTGTTCTGAATCAAGCTTAACTGTGCAGCCGCATACGTACGGGATAAGACAAATTTCACTTTGTGACTGATATCATTTGCCACGTAATTCTCTTTTTATGCACAAAAGCAGTTGAAGCAATCCACCAGGTTACCATGGTGTTGATGACAATACTTGATGCGAATGTATGCGTATTCGTTTCCTGTCTGCCTCTATTTTTTTCATGTATAACGTGCATATTTTACGTTTACGACCAGTAAAACTAAACTAAGAGCTAATGAGTTGCAACGTGTCTATCTTCTGCCCTGAAGATATATCCTCACGTCCCGTGTGTACTTTTGTCAACACTGAATGTGAGAACAGTGCAAACAGTCACAGCAGTCAAGCCTAGGCTATGAACCAGCAAGTTCTGTAACGCTTGGTATAGCTGCACTTCGGTCGAAATGTCGTACAGATTCCACGATTCAGAGAATTCTGTCTCTGTCATTATCCTCGATTCACCTCGCGTGTAACTAATTTTCACTCAGTTTAGTCTAAAGCATCTGTACCGTTATGAAATAAACCAAATGGGTATTTACCATGTTGTCGGATTGACAATTTCAACACCATCCTGCGTTGGACCTGTAGATTCATGCAAGGTCATGACCTTGAATCAAATAAGGAAAGGGTGATGCAGAATTTGTCATTCAGAAATTTGAAACCTGTCAGTGAACGGTGTTTTCTCACCCAAAATGAGTCTGACCGAAGGAAACGTTTTTGGCACTCAAGATTGGCGGATATTTCTAGAACATTCCTGAAGGAACTTTTGCTATTTTCACTTACCTGACTTCTAATCCATGACACGTTCATTGGCCAACAGTCAGTTTGATCATCACCTTTAAAACTCCTCATCAACCTATGGAATCCATAACATTTGTCCTTCACTTTGTACTCTAGTCACTACCCTGCGTACTTTCAAGGAATACATTCTTACTGCAGTCGATTAAATGACTTTCTCAATTAATCCATTGAAGTTAGAAGTGGGATTTGGCGAGTTATCCATTTTGTCAACTTTGACCACTTGCTGATTATCACAATTTAAACAATTCCGGTTCTATCGGTACGTTATTTTTGTGGCAAAACCGGCATTAGTGAAAGAAACGTACGATTGTGAAATAATAGTCCGAGTTTCGAAAGCAATTACCAGAACAAAAATCTATTTTGTCATTGAAGAACTTAGACTAAGACGCAAGAGGCGCTTATAAAGAATATGGCCTGATATTAGCAAAATCAGCTGACTGAGTTCTTTACGAATAGTTTTTCACTTTGTCTCAGAATTCCCAGCGGTAAGAAACCGTAGTGTTCATGAGACAGAGGCACCAATTGCTTACCTGAGGTACGTTCGAAGTTGGTAAACATCAGTTATTTTTTCTTTGAAATCGAACTAGGACCGTCTGATGGTACCACTCAACCCCTCTAAAACTCTAAAAGAAATTTTGGAAATATTGTAAACGATAAGATCTGATAACAATCAGAGGTTTTTGTATCCGATTTACTGTTTTCGATAAGTAACCAGGGGTCAATAACAAGTCGCGGTCTTTCGCTGAAGGATGACGAACATGCAAAACCTATGCATATGCCAAAATGCAATCCAGTAGCTTGCAACAAGTAAGCACGATTTTCGAGTAAGACCTAGTTAACGGATCAATGACTGGCTTTGGTAGAACAGAAGGTTTACATCATTTAGCCAGTCAATTGAGAACTTTTGAGGTGACGTCGTCACAACAGAGTTTACTTACTCGCTCAGATCAGAATGGATCGCAGATCAGCTGCAACACAAACTACCCAAAAGTCGTTGCTGAACTGACTGAGATCTATGGAGATCTCCGGTTTAAAGAGTTGTTGACATAAAATTTTCGTTTTTCCTGATTCACCCAAACAATGACTCACTGGTGTAACTGGGCTGATTATCAGCAATCGAAAGAATCTAACCCACCTTGCGCATATACACGCAACAGGTTCCCTAACTGGTCCAGCTAAATAAGATTGCCTTTCTGCTAGTTCAGTAACACATCTCTTTGCTAACGACACTCGAATTCTAGCGTCATGGTCAAATGTGGACTGCAGTCAATCTATCCATACATAAAGACAATGCTAGTACGATCTTCCAGGAAGACGTCGAGCAACGCGTAGCAATAAACCAACGATCCCAAATGGTCAAAACAAGATTGGTTCACAGTGCCACGGTACTATTGAACAAATGATCAGAGTTAATAAGCAGACAACCTCAACAGTTTCGATCGACGGATCGTTTCCGGGAGATAATTACAATTTGATGTCAAATAGGCTAAAGATGAACTATAAACACATAATATGACATTCATACCCAACCGAGTTCTTTCTAGCAGTCAACAGGTTCAAAAACAACAGAGACGAGCCGAGCTCCAAAACGTGATGCACACACCATTCAAGCAAAGTACAAAAAGCGACAAGTTGCTATTCGCACAACTGTCAATTGACACGATAAAACAAAAACATCTAGGTCAAGGCCAATTAACAGCCAGAAACAGGGGTGATAGAATATACAGGGATAAGCGTTTTGGGGGATTTGGGGAATTTGGGTTGGGTCGGATTTTCACACGACCGTGGCTTCAAAATTCGATGCAATGCTAGCGGGCGGTATAAACCACGACTAGATTTAACTTTACTACTGCGGTGGAGATAATTTCACGCCAAGATTAGCCGCTTTGATGATACTTTCTTGATTCCTTGGAGGTCTTTGTGTCAGTGAGAGTAGTTTGTGTGCAAGATGCTGACGATGGATACGGCTCGGGGCAAACAAGTTGAACTCTGACGCACGCTGTAGCATCGTTAAAATTTTAGTGACAATCAATCGGATCGTAAACTAATACATAGTTAAGATACAATGCTGATCAGATTGTTTTCGAACGCATAATTTCTTTATGTGCACTACGCTTTATCGGGAAGTTTGAGATAGGTTTTCGATACGTATATATATCACGGCATGTATAAGAACATGCTCGTCGGTGCAATGACTGTCGTTTCAATATAAAACAGAAACATCAGTGCACCATTTAGCAAACTTTCAACTTTGCCCCCGCTGCCTTTTATATGACTATGATGTAAATTCTGAAATTATTTTCCTAACCTTAAAAGCAATCAATTTTGTGTGCAATAAACTTATTGGGTAACTTGATCACGTAATTAGACATGACTCACATCTTTAACAAATATGTGATTAGTAAATACTGCGCGTCGTTTTACGAAATAAACGTTTTGCTACACGGTACTTTGACAAGAAATTGTGATCCAGAAATCAACGCAGGCTGAGCACTCATTAAGTTCTGTCGGAACGTATCAAACATAAAAAACAACCGCATTTGTTTCGGTTCAATCTGTAGCTGCAGTCCTCTTTAGGAGACACAATTCATAGCGTAGTACATGATATTTAGTCGGTTACGTTAATTATGGTAGATTCGACTGAGTTGTGCTGTACCCGTCAAGTTGTGAAGTTGATAACTTCAACTGAATAGCCACTGGGTGGTAGTGTAACTAACTGGATTTTACCCCGATTGTGAGTAGACCATTAATTACAGGCTGCTTGCCAGCCTACCGGTACCAAGTAAAAGCTGAGGTGAATCCGATGACATCAAAAACAATGAATCAACTCTCAACCGATTTTGTGCAACAGAAGCTGGACATAACTGTCAACGGTTTGATGAAACAAACGTGTAAATAAAGTGAACCCAATATGTTTATAGTGAACAGACAAATTAAGAAATAGGAAGGAAGTAAATAAACAGACACAGTGTCCTTCCTAATTAGCTCAATATCAAACGACAACTGACTACAACAAATCACAATTTGCAGCCAGTCTTCGTACTTAGCTGTGAACGGAAATAGTCTAGCTATGATGTACAGTCAATCGACAAAACTTGGCTTCAAGTAGATACATATGGGGTGGCAGTAGTGTTTAATCAATATAACTACATGATAAATGGTCACTCATTTGATTACGGTTTGATTGGTTTGTTACATCTTGTCCATTAGTTGGTTATACTATGAAGATCAGGCAACGATTCGATCGATTTGAGGTTAAATTGGGTGGTGCCTGAACCAACCTCTTTTCGTCACGTAATATTTGGACGTTTCACTCGATTTCAGTAGTTTCGAGGCTGTAAAATTTCATCAAACGGACAGCTTTTGACGACCCAAATGGCATGTGATAGGTCAATTTAAAGACTTCATCAGTGTTCACTGGATACCAAATGTAGTCCATTATACTATTTATTTGAAGTGATCGCGATGAATTCGGCGGAATGACACGGCGGATGATTGGACGAGATAACTAAAAGGAGATGTTTTTGAAAGATGACGTTTCTTAAACTTCCTAAGCGACGACTTGTGGCATGGAACTTCTTCCTCAGCAGGTTATCACAATGTTGAAGCATGGGTTGCAAAATAGTCGAGTATTCAGCAGATTAAATGTTCCTAAAGCCTCCGGAGTAAACATATTGTAGTTTCCGTGGTGTACAATGTTTAAGTATAATGAATTCGAGGGTTTTGCCATTACAGTTAAGCGGAAGCTGAAAAAAAATGTTTCAGAAAAACAGCGGTACTCTCTACATTGATAATCCTGTCTAGGAATCACGTTGTGATGGACGTTCACTTCCCCCAACCCTATGAAGTTCACCGTTTCACTGGGCAACCTTTCTAGACCGTCCGCCACTTTAATATGTTCCTCCTACGATTAAAATCAAATAACGCGTTGGTCCGTTTTGGTCGGCTAGATTGTCTCAGTTCCACCTCGCGTGACTTCAATCATTTTGTGAACAAAAGGGCTGTAACTACACCTTAGAGTGAAAGCATGTCAGAGAGTCAAGTTTATTACTCATTTCAGAAGGTATACATTCAACTGTTGTCAGCAACGTCTTGAACATATTTTTGCTACTAGGCTTTGGATGAGACAGACTCCACTGAAAGTTTTGAATTCATTGAGAATACTGTAGACAGCCAAAAGTAGACGGAATTTAACTCACTGAAAACAGATTTTCATCTGTTTTTACGATTTGCGGTTACCTGTTGTGAGTTAGTCCCACTTTTAACGTGGATAGCTGACAAACGACTAACACGTAGCTATCAGGCGATAACCGGAAATTTTTGTTAGAAAATGAAACCAGGATACGTACAACATATTTGTTGGGAAAATAGTGAGAACGTAGCAAGGTCCAACTCCCCAGACAGATTGGATATGGTTTTCTAGAATGGCTCACAATAAATAAAGTTGAAATATTCAGAAACTACGGCCGTCTGGCGAGTTGCCATTAGTTACAGAGATTGTTTAATCCCCACAGTTAATCTCTGCGTTTCCACCGATCACTTTGAATGTTACTATCTGTAAACCGTCCTATGATGTGGTCTCTTCTGCACCGGTTCAATTTAGAACCACGCAAGACTCTAGTTCTAGAGTGTTCATCCTACCTGATAATTGGATTTTCCGATAAACTTTGAAGTGGCGCAATGATTCAGACGGTGCCGTTTGTATCCAATTCTCGCTCGAACTACGCCACTTCGTAGGCGCATTTGGTTAAGCGTGCTTGCTGCGATAATTTAATTCGCTTCAACCCTGTGTTCAGTCTATTAGGCAGCAAAATGTTCGCCAATGTTTGTCACCGGTGGCGATTTAATGCTTGCCAAGGAATGAACTCGGTTTGGCAAGTGTTCATCGCTTGAGTTGCACAAGTGCCTCACCTGCTGCTTGTAAATTTTGTCAACGGTCACTTCATTCGCACAACAGACCTAATCAGTGTGAACGTGCTCACAAACGAAGGTTTGAGGGTTTAGGTTGTTAAGACCTGTTAAGTGTTAATGGACAGATGGTAAAAACTTGGGTAACGATTAACGTGTTAACGATCAACTCAACACTTGTGTAAAGAGGGCCAGTTGGAGGTAAAGAATCAATAGTGTTGTGTGAGATGTACAACGGGTGTTTACTAATCATGTTACCGTATGGCTCGGATATCCATCTTAGTTGCGAGGGAAAGCATACATGTGGTGCCTAATGACATCAACTTCTCCAGACATCCGTCCTCAAGTGAAATGGCCTCATAAAAAACATCATAGACCGCCGCTTCCTGTTTTGCAACCGATAAGTAGGAGAACGAAAGTGTGAAATTTCCGATGAATGGAGCAGTGGCTTTTGACACCCAGAAGATATAGTTAGGTAATGACGTTGCAAAGAGAAGTTGAGAGATGCCAGCTGCCTGGCTAGAGACGTTCTTAATTCCTGCAATGTAAGGTAGTCATTGACATACGTTCATTTCAACGAGTGTATAGGATTTCTTCTGTGTGACTTTCAACTTTACACAGTTGTAGTACTTAAATCTACAACGTTCTAGGTAGTTATTAGTAGCTGTAATCTGAAATGCGTCAAACTACGAAATACAGTGCACGAATCAAATATTTCCATTATCAGTTCATCAGTAAAACAACGGCAGTGAAGAAGGGAAAAACCGTGTTCAAAATAACTTCACATCGCTGGATGCCAACAGCATTCACATTGTCCAGCGAGGTTCCTTAACTTTGTGATTTGGTCCAGTGTGTACAGTGTATATTTTAAAAACAATACTGACAATGCTACATACTGTTATGAATTGCATGGATGGCGTTGAAACTGTTTGATCAGATTCATGTTTACTATTAAGTTGAGCGTAACTCATCAGCTCAGTACCGCGAGTTGAGACAGTCTGATGAACGAAGCGACCCTGTGTGTGCTGAAACCATTAAGACGTTTGTACAACGAAGCCAGATTTTCTAAGCTACTAAGTAAAGTTTACAAAACAACGAGTTGCACTTTCTACAGGTAAATTCAACATTCTCCAGCATATCGAACACATGAAAATATCATGTCAAACAGTGATTATTTCCAGAGATACGGTTAAACAGTTGAACATCACGCGAGGCCAGTCATCAGTAGTTCATCATTGTGAGTTCCGCCATGTTTCGTGTGGATGAGTATGGAAGAGTGTCAAGCGACTGGACACGACTAAGTCGGCTTTCCGCAAGTTCCCAGTTTAGTCAAGATCTTTCTGTGCTTCATTAGTGATGATGTTGATTGAAGGATTTATCGGAGCTGAACGAAGAGTTACCTTCCGAGTCTCTTTGATTACGGCTGTAAATGCTGAAACTGAAGCTTTAAGTGTATGTGCTGAGATTGCAGTAGTTACTCAATCACACACCATATTTATTTTATAGCGACCTACATGGAATACGCTTACTAACTCAATAACATAGATCCACGCGAGCTTGGAGTGCTCGTAGCAATAGTGTTGTCTTCTATAATGTGACGAATTTACGTTTGAATATCTCGCTGACCGGTCGTATTACTGACAGTGTCTATTAGGAGAATGGGAAGATATCAGTGTCTGCGAATGCAACCTGGCTGTGCGATTAGTCCGGACGGGCTATCCCAAAAAGGAACAGTTGAGTCAATGATACTGATTGGAAACAAGACAGAACATTCCCAAGTTATCACACTCAAAGACCATTCTTTGAGCTCTGTTGCTCTGACTCACGATGTAAACTATTTTTCATCAAGATAACGCCCTAGTTCGTGTACTCTGTCTTTAAATCATGATACTTATATCACAGCACAAACTAGTCGGATCGTCCTGCATACCGTAGTGACCCTATTGAGCACAGACTCAAAGAAGAATTGAAAGAAACTTTACAGGGGTTTTACAAGGTTTTGAAATAAAAATAATCGTAGGGTTTCTTCTCAAATAAACAGCAGATGGCTAATAGTACTACCGTGCATAGCAATTGAATTTAGTTTTCAAAATGAATGAGAAACATTTGGATTCCATTCATTTTTAAAAACTTTTATTCTGAATGTTAATTTTCATCTGTTTTTGCGTGTTCTCACTGATGATGATTTGTTTACGTTTAACCGATAGAAACCATATGACTAATATTCGTATATTTTCTCCACATATCCCCACAAATAAACAGAATGTTAGCGACGAAAACTGACTCAGACATTTCACAAGTACAAATGACCTTTGTAATACTTAGCATGTCGTCTAAGCTACAGTGCCTATTTCTATAATCATCTTCCCTTCATCTAGTTCTTTGGAACCATAGACATTAAGCTCATTAATAGACATTCATCCAAACGAGTTCACCGCCAAACTCCATTGTCCCAGGCAGTAGGACAATCAAGTTGAATTTCAGTCTGAAACCTGCGCAGACAAATTCACCCGCACGAGGAGAACAGTGTGTCAAATTCTGGTTGCAGCCGAACTTATCCGTACTCGCTTGTACGACGTTCGGATACTCCATAAATAATCATGCGTGCGGTTTCATGATTTCTATAATTTCAGTTGGACTAGAAAGTTCAGATCACGGGATTACTGACGGGGGATAACACGACAGTTACTGTGTCTTCGTTTGAGGCGGTCGTAAAATCTGAGCAACACTCACGGGCTTTTGCGGTCTTGTGTTTAGATGCAGCAGTTTTGTTGCACTTAACATGAGGTCACTAGTGTATTAGTCAGCAAGGCTGCCTATTGAAAGTTTGGCCTCAGTCTGGGTCTCAGCCATGGCGGAGATGGGCACCGTTGAATGAATGTAACAAGAACGAAACTTTGGTCAATCATCGGTTTCCAAGGCGTTCTGGTTGTTTAGTCCATCAGGATTCAGAATATGTACGAACACAAGCGGTGTTGAGTTTATAAATTCATATATCTATTGACGGGACAGTTAGCCAACGATAACAATTACACCATATCTGAAATTACTACCTCGCACTTGGCAAATGTTCGTATAAAACTACTCCACTGCTATTTAAAAGAACTAGTTGGTGTCACAGCTAAACACTGTGGCAGACTTGGTAGACCGGGTTAGTCCTGATAATTTCGGTGACAATTGGAACAGTGTCTGTGTTTGACGAGCGCTTCACCTGTTGGGCTACAAAACGAAGTTGGAGTCTCAAAACTTTCAGATTAGGATTCGGCTACTTGCCGTTAGATAACATTCCTTGCATAATCCAGGAGACTGATGGCTTGGAATGTTTGCTCTGGCAAATTTTGTTTATCCGATCTCTTTTAACTCACTACAGATACCACAATGCTCACCAAACTTTTCACAACCGATTTCGGTTTGGACTACTTTAAGTAATGCTTTATTTGCTACCGGTTACTTCAGTATAAGCATTTTAGGCTTGTGGTTCTGAAAACTGCACCAGTATATGTGCAGTCTTCATGCTTTGTTGGCAGTCACCCAGTGGACTGTGGTAAAAGTTGGCTGTTCCGCGGTGATGTTCGTTTCCGCATATTAAAACAAAGGTCATAAATTCTAACGTAATAACTTTCGACCCAACTACCCATTACCTATACATCTACCGACGAGTTTAGTTCGAAAAACATTCCTTCCATGTTCAGGTAAACACGAATAAGAAAATTACAAGGAAGCCTGCGGTTGTTAATCAATATATTAAGTTTCCAGTGCAATATATTCGTTTTGAAATCAACCGGTGAGAGTGCTCGAGAGTGAAATAGCTTCTTCAACAAACCCATAATATCTCAATTACCCAGATGACCTTGACTGTAGCATGGTTAGTCAAACTATAAGAATCAAGCGTTTGCACCGGATTGTTATAGCAACGAATTCTGTCTGAGATAACCGAATGCGCAGAGGTTTACTGTCAGCGAAGAACAACGGTTGGGGTTTACAGATCGAAATGTGACAAACTGTTATGTAAGTATAAATGTTAACGGATGTAGAAGCATTGTAACACTCGGTCTCAACAAATATCACTGGTTCACGGTAGAATGTGTTTGCAGTTGTGCAATACTCATTTGAGAAATATTAACTGAAATACACAATTGTGAAGAAAGTGGAATTTTTTACATTAGTGCATATTAGAAGATGCTGAATTGTTGAACACATTATCTCAGGATATGAGTATATACATTGTATGTGAGGCTCCCGAAATGTCCGACTACCAGAATTTTGTATCGATATAGTTGATTTTGGTTAGAATAAGAGTGGAGTGGTAAGTTTTATAACAAGATAGTTCCAACGACTGATGAGCAAATAAGCGAATGAGCACTTGATCACCTTTCGGATACACTCAAGAATAACTTCCAGTTTACTGTGTATCTTTTTTTCCACTGAATAATTCCGGAGGCAACGGGATAATGCACACAAAGTTGTGACACTGTCACTATTTGTTATCCGATTGTAAATGGTACCCTAAGTTCATTCCTCAGCTACGGAATTTCAAGTCTTTCGAATAAATTTCAGTTGACAACCACTTTTCTTGGACACTCAGTCATCGTTTTTTGGTTATATCCCAATATCTGGAGCCTGGTACTATTCAACACGAGAAGCCTTGACTATTGATCCTTGGCTGTGTTCCTTAGTCGGTCAAAGATAATGTCACTGTCAGGGTTACTTTGACCTTCTGTTCAGTGTTTTTACTATTGCGCAAAGCCAGATTGACTTGTTGATGGCAAGAACGATTGATTGCGTGTCCCCACATCCTTCAAGAACGTATCAATACGCTGTGCTTGGTACACGCACACCCATAAACAACTACATCTAACAGCAGCTAGTAGACACCGATTCAGTTTTCATAACATTTCTGCTCCTCGTATTTTCAATAAGTTGAGAAGGCTGATGGTTGCTGATTCAAACAGTTCACATGCAAACAGACAAGAAAACTGAAACCTTATAAATAAATAGATCCATTCAGATCTCTTCGTCGCACACCTGGCAACTTACAACGAACTCGCATTATTTGTGAACAAAAGTAGATATACGTCACTGACATGACTCACGAACGTACTCTATAGTACCCGAAATCGGGAGAGATTCGATCAGTTGACCAGGCAGTATAATTAAGCTACTCAACGCAACGTCTAACATTGTTTCTGAGCACATGAATAGACCTCATGGTGCATAGTTTCGCAATGACTAAAACCTGGACTCTGGTGCTCTTTTTCGTGAAGTATCCCTGCTGCACAGTTCATTAAAGAAGACTGACTTATAATGGCCGTCCGTTCAGTCACATTTGCATCTGAGCAGATTTCAGGTTATTCAGTCGTCTCTAAAGGAGAAGCGGTAACTGCCTTGTTAATGAGACGACTTTCTCTGATGATCAAAGACTGGAATTAACACGGCACTAATGCTTGTTCTCCAGTAACGTGAACACTACTCATGAACGGAGGTAGTTGATCGTTTAGATATGAAAAGCCGGTCGCGTCGAAGGAAGACAATGGCGCAGTTGCCAAAACGGTGGCTTCATAAGGACGTGGGATGCAGTTCTGATCCTGATTGTTGCAAAGATAGGCACTACTGAAGAGCTCTAACAAGATTAGAACTAGAGTACAATGTTTCTGTTCAGAAGGACCAGGATGAAAAGTTTATGTGGGTGCGAAAATTGCGATCCACCAAGATTGAAGTTCCACTCACGTCAACCAAATCCGGTGTTATCTATTAACGCTTCCAGTATTCGCATTGCGATAACGGGAATATAGACATGTAGACAAACATGTTTTCGATACTACATCTTCCGGCTTATAAAATTATATACAAAATTAATGGAGTTAGAGTGAAATATCGATCGGATGTATTGCAAACAAACCAGGTCACTGGTCAGTTAGCTAGCAATGGTTTGATTGGTCAATTACCTCACGCTCCTCCATTGGTTTGACCGGGCACATTGACCATAGATCTGGTGAACTTGTGGCCACGGTTGATGCAGCGCCTGAACAAACCGCTTTTGATGGCAATGTCGCACCAAGCAACCTGATTCCAATAACCTTAGCAGTACAAAGTGTTTTCAGTCGGATGGCTTTTGATGGGTCACCTGGCAGGCGATATGCCACACTGAAGGCTTGATCAGTTTTCACCTAGTGCCCGCTTTCATTCAGATGAGCGAGGATAGTACTTTTGACTGATCGTTTTCTCCCTTGCTCCAGCCACCCTGGATGGTGTTCTCGGATTCGTTTCGAAAACCGTCTTAAAGTCCGACCAATTTAACCTACCCCATAGGAACAAGTGAATGAGTGGATACACATAGATGAGGTATGAACTGTCAGCCGGTCTTTGTTATAAAAGTTGAAAACAGGGATGTGGTGGACCGGATACGGAGTTCACCTGTGAAATGTGTCCTGCTGACTGCCTGGCTGAACTTATTTCTCAATCATTCTACAACATTATCACCTTTGAATGGCACTCAAATGGACACAGGATTCTTTCTTATGCTTTGCACTTCAGGTCTAGGTGATGTTCTGATCATGTTTATGATGATAAATCGTTCCAGACAGCCGCCATCACTGCCTTGCGTATCCGCAGAACAAATTTTGTGTGCCCTGTCACTTGAGCAACGCATTCGATTTGATTTTGTTTCAGCAG
Source organism: Paragonimus skrjabini miyazakii (assembly GCA_014338405.1). NCBI lineage: Eukaryota > Metazoa > Platyhelminthes > Trematoda > Plagiorchiida > Troglotrematidae > Paragonimus > Paragonimus skrjabini miyazakii. Next base: position 53,636 of record JTDE01001085.1, read on the forward strand.
TACAAAGCTGTGAAAGTTTGTGTATCGACGTTTTCAGGTATTCTTGCGTTGAATAGCGCCGTCTATTCGTCGAAGTAATCGAACATTTAGGAGAGATATTTGGCTTTCAGTCTCTCCCTCGAACGTAAACTTAATTGACTGGTGGGCGCTAGCGAACCTGTCATATACCTATATGTATATATTAATATCCCAGCTAGTAATGACAAATATTTCGTCTGCGTATTGATGGTACTGACTAAACTGGTTGATGGTGTGTTCAAGCTTTCCCGTGAATATATCGGTCGGAAGAGCTCCCAGCATGGATATCATTGTTACACCATCTGTCCGTCAATACAACGCATCGCTGAATAACAATTTTACCTCGACTGTGCATCGAAGCAGAAACTCATTTAATTTCAATTTTAGCAACCTAGCATCAAGTCCGGTTTCAAACACGTAGTCACAGATAAGACTGATAGTTTTTAGCAACGGTATGTTAGTGAATAGCGACACTATGTCCAAGGAGTATGACTTTTGTGGATTTATTTCAACGTCCTGTGTGCATTCGACAAATTCAAATACATTATGCAGACTGGACGGGATAATAGTTTTTTGGACGATTTTAAGCAGTTCCACTAGCCACTTGTTCGTCGAATGATGGTGCACAAGTTCGTCATGCCATGTATTAGACGAACCGGTACACCATGTTTGTATACCTTCGGTAGTCCATAGAGACGGGGCAAGGTAGAACCCTGTAGTCATAGTTGCTCGGAAATCGCAGCGGTTACCAACTTTTCGTCCTTAATGACTTCAAACGTTTAGTGATCTGATGTTCAGCATACTCATTTTAGTCTTTATCTATCAGTCAACTTTAAAATAGTGCACTCAAAACTTTTCGGGAATTTATAATAGCATCAGAAGTGGTTGAGTTTTAAAAAAATCCAAGGATAGGGATAAAACACAGGATGATGTTTCTAGTGAGTTAATTTCATGTGTTCATTCATGAAACTAACATAAATATTTACAAAGTAAAAGAGTACAAGAATCATCAGGATCATTACAATGTCAACACTGTTGGATGATCTGGAGTAATTTGAGGTTTTAATTTGACCGTGAAAGCAAAAATACTGGAAAGAAAAATGCCTTCGGTTAGTATTTTTGACGGGGGAGTCAAACAACCAAGCAGTCAGTCCGCATAAGCATTTATTGGTACAACACCTACGATAGTAAGCTCTTGGGGGTGACAAAAATTGTGACAATTTGAAAGAGCCAACCAAGAGGCAATGTGGCCAAAATATCGTGCAGGCAATTCTAAGGAACATTTGTTCAAAAATCAGTACCGTACGCATGAGCAAAGGGTTTGAATCGAGTCCATCTGTCTAGGTTGTTAGATCCTCTACATGAAACGAAATTGTCTAGTGCTTAAATAATCCTGCGTAATGGCACTTAACAAGTCGATTAACTGGTTAGTTCGACGGAAACCTAAGCTTAGACAGGTTAACCGGTTTGAAGATAATTAGTCGCGTTCGATGCGGGCTTTGACTTTGACCTTGACTTCCGACTCAGCCTGTAATGTTAGAACTGTTCTCAAATGTGCCCAAATGGATATTCGTTCACGGAAAGCCACCAAAGTCTCAGGAGATAAACGCGTTCTAGATTGGTCGATATTTTGTACTGATTGAACGGCTCAGCCATCTGATCGATTTGTATTAATCCATATTATTCTATTGCATCGTCCTGTAATTGCAATCAAGTGTCAACAATGCTCACTCACAATCCAACAGATCTAACTACGGTCATTCGTTATACTTACATCGCCCAATTTGCCAGACTGAGTAGGACTACGTAATAGGCGCTAGTTGAAAGTGAGTTAACAGTTGTTTACAATTATGGTTTTTGAGATTAACTTGGATTTCCAACCTGTAGGACAAGCACAGAACAATGTCTTTTCACATATGTAAGTAATTTACTTCGAAATTCCACTGAGTTATTACTGTTGAGTTATTATGGTTGAACTCGAGTAGAATTGAAGAATGCTAAGATCACTGAACGATTAATTTGTATTGAAACTGTGCGCCTCAAAATGGTTATTGTAGTGGATCAAAGAAACGAATCAATAATGTTACAACTCAGTTTAGCATGACTCACAGTAACTGTTCATAATAGATTCCATCGCACCAGATCCCAATTCGGCCTCTCAAGTGGAAGCTGCCTCATTTAGATCACGATAACAAATGCCGCATGGAAAAAGAATGCAAGGCGCTAAAGTACGGAGTGTCGTATAGAATCAGGCAGTTGACAAGTTGTTCATATTTGCAGAGAATGCAACAGGCATGAAAAAATTGTGTGTTTAGAGACTACACTGACTGGTTTCATTCCTGACCGAATCCATCAAACAGAAAGATATGCACATTGGAATTCAGACCGGCAAAACTTGTGACACATGATTTGTTAACATCTACTCAGTTAACCGTTCTGTGGGTATTCATTGATACAGGTTGGTCAATGCAAATGATTTGTTAAGAGATAGCATATGCATCAGCCCGAAATTTTTCCACACCTTTGCAGTTAAACGTGCCAAAAATGGTCTCATTTTGCTGGGTGATAAATCTAGAGGTGGATAATACTTTCGGAATACATTATGCTAACGTCCTTATCACTGATTAGAGGAGAGTAAAATCTCCGCTGGTATCGATATTCCTGATGACACTGTTTTATTTACTCTGCGGTGTGTATTGCTTCACGAAAGCTAGGAAAATGACAATATAACAACACGGATGTCCCTCATCTATTTTTGTTTACTGGCGCTGAACAGGATTGACAAAGAGATTGGCGAGGATGTTAGGCGGTGTTTCAGCCGGTCTTAAGACCAGGACATAATTCTGCAGATTTTGATGGCTTGTACAATAATCCCATTCTTAAGTAGGTGATCACAACTGATCTGCAGACAAACCAATTTCGTTTCTAGCGTATCAGAATTCTTAGAGGGTGTGATTGACCACTGGTTGCAGGTTTATACTGTACACCTCACAATATTGGTTGATAATAAATATTGATTCCGAGAAGGTTTCTTCCAGCTAGCTAAACCACTTGAACTCAAAGAGTAATGAACCGAAGCAACTGGTAGAAGCTAAGCGTCAGGCGTCTTCCTTCTGGTTTTCTTCAAGGCATTCAAAAGAGTTCTACCTCTGTATGAAACTCTACTAACATGACGTGACTGTCCGTTTACTGCTACCAAATGTCTCAAACATGTGTTTATTACTATGAAGACAAAGTGGCGTGCTACCTTGCTGACACGTTACAATTGACGATGTCCCTCAGCGTTTTAGTTTAGGCGTGCTGTGGCTGTTATCACTCTTCTTTAAAATATCACTGACTGTAAGTTCCCGAATACCCTTATAAATGCGGTGATTAGCACATTGTATTTCTGATAGAGAAACGTCCGATGGTTTGCTCCCCAGAGGGACAAGGTATCGGTTTCTAATATATACTGACGCATCATGTCCACTGGTTACATACTGAGTAAATGTTAAACGAAACGGTTAGTACCGTTGACGATAAACTGAGTGATATTCCCTTACCTTGACTTAACTATAAATCAGCTTGTCAACAAAGCCATGTTGAGACTGTGGACAGTTTCACATAATTGGGTAGCACTATCTCGGCAGCGTGTACTATTGCTGATGAAATATCAGCGAGGGTAGCAAAGGCACGAGTTGCCTTTGTCGAATTGCGCCATCTGTGGCATTTAAAAAACGTTCCGTGCTCGCTGAAAGGAAGGGCATATAATGCTTGTATACGTTGTGTTTCGTTCTATCGTTCGGAAACGTGGCCTATTCGCAACGAAGAACGCAACACACATGTGTTTGACCATCGTTGTCGCCCTCACTTAGCCCACACTATGTGAACTGATCGCATGAGCAACACAGCCGTTCGCCGGCGCGTGTTCCAGAATGCTCGAGATAAGCTATCACTCGGTCAGCTGGTCAAGTTGCACAGCCTCTGATGGTTGCGTCATATTCTCTGTATGTCTGATGGTTTCCGGTATCGGGCATTATATACTGAGACCACCAACATTTGAGTGGAACCACGTGATGGTCAAGCAACAACGTGGTCACGAAATAGGAATACCCCTACTGTTCCATTGAGCAAAGTGAGTAGGTGTCGCCTGTCTGGCTAGGGTCTTCATCGTCACTTAAATCGCTGGTTAGAAACGCTATCCAAGATGGTGATATGTCGCACTCAGTGGTGTACCTTCATCCATACCATTTTCAGTTTTTTCGCCTGAGCTTCCTTTTATATGGTTACTATTATTGTTATTGCCATTATTATCATTCTAACCATTCGGGGAAACAATTCTTCCTCTCAGATATTTTATCTCACCGTTGAAGTGAGCGGTGGTCTGAGCCACAGTATCTTCTGTTCAGGCCCAAGGCCGTTGTGGGAGTGATGATAATGATTATGATAGTCTAATGCGTTAAGGAGTGTGTTAGATCACTGACCGTTTTCTTCATTGAAAAAATCGCTTAGAAAAGGTTAATTCTTCATATAGCATTGGTATGTCGGAGGTGAACTTAATTTGACCTATAAAACATGGTATCACCCCTTGTATCGTTTGTGATGACGTCAATCTGAACACTCTGAAGTCGCCTAAAATGTCAACAACAAATTTTTCACTGTTGAAGCAAGCCTGATTTAAAACACCCTATTGGAATCATTCGCAACAACCTTAGCACTACATGTCTGGAACGCTCTGCTTGCTGGCCATAATCTCCATCCTGAAAAGTCGATCTGTAGGTGAACAATGCACACTGTATTTATCGGTTGTGATCGTGTCTGATAAACTATCGCTGTTACTGTACGATTGAAACACTCGTCTTTTGCTATCCATTATTCGACGCCAATATGCATTGTCGAATGTGTACTTGTAATCACAGTAAGAAGTATATTGGCTGGTGATTTACCGTCTGGGTAGAATAAAATGTTTTTTTTTGATTAGCAAAGTCCCACGGAGTTGAACTAATTGTTAGACAGTTCACCGAAAGTCATTATATATTACCTCACTTCTCCAATCCAGCAGTTTGCTGGGTTTTTCATTTTTGTTTGACACCAGAATAACCGAACTGGCTTTTAACTGCCCTTCGAAATCTGAAGCTGAAGAAAAAACGGTTTTTACGGACTGTCTGGTTTCAATTTCCCTCGAATTCTCTTAGAAAGATGCTTTTTAATGCAGTTTCAGCTTTGGTGGAAATCGATGCAACCTTTCCTGTACGGAGGTTATCGAAACGTATTCACCCTCAGATCAATCAAAAAATAGTGTTTCAACTACTTTTATCGCGATATGCCGTCGACATGACCAATAACACTCAATGTAGCAACTTCTATGCACTACTGACCTTAAACACCAAAGGTGTCACACATAGAGTGCGCTTTTCCAACTTGTCACCGAACTGTCATTAAGACACACAATTCACCGTCATACATTGAAGTAACGGAAAACATACCTTTGAAGATGCGATATTTTGACGTTTGTCTGAATGGTAAGCCCAAAGCAACCTCAGTGAAGACAACCCGACTCACCTGAGGGGCGGTTTTATCACCGTTTTGTGTAGACTAAGTGTGATACGATCATGAAGGTCGGTTGGACACTATGAGCAACTGTACGGTTGAATAAAAAAATCTGAGAAGAGATTTATGAATAGTCTGTGGAAGGGTCTGCTTTAATCCAGCGGACTAGCAACAAACGATTTTTCACCAATCAGGTAGTTCTACTCGACCGACCGTAGTCTTGATGGGATCATTGTGCACGCTACAGGGTGAACGGTTACGTGCATCACCAGCGGGTGTGGACATGTAAAAGAGTGCAATAAAAAAGGTTCACAGTGTATTCGACGCTCTGAGACTACTGATTGATGAATTCATCTGTCAAATTATTCAGAACTGTTCGGAGGCTAATGAGTCTGGGTTTTCTTCGATCGACCTGGAAATGTTTATCAGGTTTCGATATATCTTTTCAGTAGGCGACCAAAACAAGTTTGCCGGATTTTTATCATATAGAAACCTTGGTGCATATATATTTCGGGGCACCGTTACTGATAGTGAGGCCGACTGATCCACAGTAGAAACAACGGATATGTTGTCATCCATGTGTTACCAGAAGATGGACGATGACTTGGAGAGAAATAGTGTTGTACGCTGTCGCATTAAGCAGTTGATCTGCTACTTAACGAATTTCGGAAATGAAAATCCGATGTAAACAATCTATATTCCAAAGTTGCAATGATCTCCGAGAGACTAGCACAAAAGAGTAAACGGTAGATAATCAAAATTTGCGCAACGAAAATTCGAAATTTGAAACTATCGTAACAAGACAAACATAGTTTCTCGCACCTGAACAAAATGTACAGTGCTCTGTAGGTGGGAACATCTTCAAGGCAGAGATGTGAGGTATTTATGCTATAATATAATCTTCTTCAATCTGTCTATTTTTGCTCCACATGTTTTAATAAACATGTCATTTTATATTCACAATGGACACTACCGCTACCGCCACTTATCCGAAGACGTAGTTCTTTTAAAAATAGTTTACCGTTACATCATCATCACCAGCATAGAAACTAGAGCATGAAACTACTCTACATGGGATAATTCACTGAGTGCACATAGATAACTCAAGAAATAAAACTAGCCGAATACTGAGCTAACTAAAAGCTTGTCTTGATGTTGACACTAACTTAGTTATTGAAGTCATTCATTAGTTCTTTTGCACATTTCGTGTTGATCGGAGATAATTCTGTTTCTCAACGCAGTTTAATATAAGAGATGGCGAAACTCAAAAAGGGCTGACTAAATAGCCAGTGGACGTGCGAAAGTTGGAAACAAATGTGAGTACCATTGTTCAATTTTTATCACATACTCCTTTACTGCTCCTCAGCGATCAACGTCACCCAGATATGTTTACGGTTGCAGTGATTCTAACCTGATAAATCCTGATCATAGATATATCGGATCATTTATCATGTCTTCCGTCGAGGTGATTGGGTAATCTGAGCATTACTAATAGGAGGATGTGTTTGGGCGTTTGCACGTGGCTGAGTCTTGCCTAACGTGAAATCAGTTGCGCGGTGATCAATAAAGTGTGCTCATAAAAGCCTGTCCGGAGTTCAGATCCATTCCGTGGCGAGAATGTGCATTGTTGACGAGCTCTGACAACATCGGATTTCAAGTCTGGTCATTTTTCTCCAGGATGCTGACCGGAAAGTTTATAGGCTAGCTACAACTGTGACCATTTGTGGATGAGGTTCATTCTTTTTCTATGTGGCTTCCTACCACACCTAAGATTTATTGACATCATTGTTGGTAGATAACACATGTACAAGAATGCATAAAAAACTCGCCGGACTACGATAAATTCACTTTCGAGTAGAAAATCAAGTCGACAACATTGCATTCAGCTGTTTGGAGAGCGAATACTTAGTCACTTTGGTGGTAATCCACTCAGGCGACGATGGTTGATTGAAGAGTAAACCTGACGACTTTTTTCATGAGTGAAAACATTCCGTTCATTTCAACTTTGTTATCATCATCATAGTGTAGCTTAAATATTAGATGATCAGATGCTGATGCAGTCATTTTCTCGTGGCACTTATCACAGACCAATTTTACTCGTGCTGATTGCCTACAGTGCAAACACAGGCTCAAGTTCCGATCAACTCTGAACTGCTTCTGTCTGTGTACAATCAATATCCAACTTATTGCGCTACTAAACGTGATGTGCCCTATTTTACGACACCTGAGAATTTCACTTAAATACGGAACAAATGGCTGGAAAGATAATTATCGTTGCCACATTCTCAAGTTCGGTTTGAAACTCCAATAAATGCACTTGTTCTCGCAGGAAAAACCGCAAATAATATTTAACTATTTCACACCTTGTTAGTGTGATTGGGTTCAGTTCACCCCCGGATTACTATTTTGTATAGGTCACAGCCGTAAGAGTTTGAAGTGATGCTCCTAGTATCTCATGCTGCCACACCCTCAATTTCGACTTCGCTTGGATGTATCAGGTAGAAACAGTCTGAACTGGAGACCAGACTGACAAACTGTGTCTATAAACAACGTTTTAATACAACTTCACTTTTTCTGTCACTAGCGTTCCGGAGCTGTGTAAACACATGCATGTGAAATATATACATATATACTGACCGTATTTATTCTGCCCACTTTTACAGTCGTGTATTAAAACTGACTGCCTGGTCTCCTGATCATTATACTCTGGTCAGTTCAAATATGCAGGCTACTACAGCTCCTCCATCCGCTGCCACGGTAATTACCTCACAACCCACAGTCGTTTACCCGAGGGAGCCATCAGAAAACAACTGGCGTTTTCAACTGTTTGACATCCCCGACTTTGGACTGTTTGCGTTGTCATGCTGTTGTCCGTGCATTGTGTTTGGCAGTGTGGCTCAAGATATCGGTCAATCCTACACTCTTTGTTGTTTAGCATCACTGTGCTCTTTGCTAACCCTTCAAGTGGAATGCAACTGGCTGGTTGGCTGTTTGCTTCGGGAACGCGTACGCCGACGGTATCGCATTCGTGGTAACCTGGTGGCAGATTGCTGCACCTACTGTTGCTGTTATGCCTGTACACTGAACCAGGCGGCGTTGCAAGCGGAGTTTGAGAATTCCAGACATGGACAGAATCGCAATTCCGATTTTTCTATTCGTTTGGGACAGCGGCAGTTCACCATCCGTTCCCAGCCTGCACAGCCCGTAGCCCAAGCGTATCCAACCCCCACATCAAGTCAGCCAACTTGTGTGCCGCTACTGTCGACTACGGTCACTACGACCGCCTCTCCTGGAGCAGCGCCGACCATGAATTCGTCCGACCAGATCTGCGTGAATCAAAGTCAGATCGCTGGTACCCTACAGCAACCCATCAACGTCTAGTGTTTCACCTCTCTTTTCATAAATTTGTTGTTTAAAACTCTGATAGTCATCAAGAGTATGACCATAGGTTGATTCACCATGAATCTATTTCAATAACGTAAAATGGATTTTCTCTCTTGTTGTTCTCAACAAACAATGAGTCCCTTAGAAGTAGAAGAGGGGTTTCTAACCAAAGTGAGCAGTAACTAACAAATATTCCTATATTGTACCGCTGAACTTATGGTTAACACGCAATGACATCGAGTTATGTAACTCAATTCACTAAATTTTGGCAAGTTCAAATCTGAGGAACCATGGCCAGACGTGAACCGAAAATCCTAAATTCGAGGTATTAATACAACTTTATAAATTAACTGGTGATAATCTTTGTTCTGTCATGTGAAGGTCTGAATCCGACCATATTTTTAGCCGATTTATAAACTTCTAATTGATAGAGCATGTGATATTCTTATCAAGTCTAAACAGCCGAGCCATGATATAAACGCCGATTCTCGGTTCAAACTCGTTGGGGCTACCGGTGAAGTAGTGCCTTTGGAGAGGAGAGAATCAAATTAAGCAAAAACCGACGTTGATCTTCTAGATTATAGTTTCAAATTGCACAACTAGTGAGAATGTACCGTGACTGGTATATCGCAATATGCAAAGTGTTGGTTTGTACGAAATACTGAAGACACACGTTGTCTGCAAATTAACTGACAATGAGTCTAATCCTGTTAATTCGTTCCGTTCCACATATACTGTGCAAATTTCATCAGTAAGTTTACAATCATAATCAGTCTGTTGTAACAATATATGCATTATCCGCAGCTCTGCGACATACGACGGCGTCTGTAGTTGCATTGTGGGATCGAAGAAAGAAACATTTGTAAGTAGAGCACAACGACACCACTGCCAAACAATGTTGTCAATGATGCAGTTCACACTAACATCTCGTAGAAGTTTTCAGATTAATCGCTATGTCCTGATTTTCCCGAATCATAGTATAAATGTCTTGTGATGACGTCATGATGGCCCAAGAGTCGAGGTTCACTTAATCCATCGCTTTTGTCGTACCTGCCCAAACGGAAACTGCCTATTTCTCGATTTTTTTGAGTTGGCATGTCGCTACATGACTGAATGAGCGCTCCACCAGTTAAACTGGCCTACTGTCTGTCAGTCATCCTGATAACATGGGTAACAGGAATGGACCGACTATCTGATACACGAATTGCAACATTGCACACAAGCTAGTGTGTTTAACTAACAGTGTTGAAAAATCATTCGATTCACTCATAACTTCATGCTTATTGCTGCAATGTGCTGGAACTCAGCTGGCCCATGCACGTTGCATATTGATAGCATGGCTTCAAAACAGATGCTCTCTAAATATCCGAAGATGAGCCACCTTTGGTGAATCAACCGGTACAAAGCGTAGCAAGTGGTTACGTTCACATAATGCTGATGAATGGAGCTAACACGTTTATGAAGCGAGGATTTATCATTGGGGAAGTGGCAATATCACCAGCGTCCAGTTTAATATCTTTTGATTGAACATAGTTGGGTGACAAAAATGATGTTATTGCGAATATTTATGGAAGAAGTTAGTGATACGCACTTAAGGGTTCTGATAAGTCTTCGAAACGAAATCGCGTACATATGCAACAGAAGTTTGTTCACCACGGTTAGCTCTTACAGATCACGATTGAGATTAATCAGTTTGTGGTCATAGAGAAACGATCTGACGGTTGAAGATCTTCATGTAGCCATCCAAACTGATCAGCGACAACTGAATTCATAAGATTCACAAGACGGTTACAGATTAAAAGCATACAATGTTTACGCATGTGTAATTTTGTGTAAGGCGGTGTTGGTGGTTATTAAAACGGCTTCAGTAGAAGTGGACAGAGAAAGTCAACAAGATTAGAGACACAAATTGGAAAAAGTTGCCGAAAGAGCTAGAAAGGGAAAGTGTATAGCAGAAAATAAAGCCCACTCCAACAGTCAAATATAGTACACATCATTCGGCACTCAGTTGACGGTTACCTATAATAGAGGGAACTGTAAAATGTTATGCAGTTCACCCTATCGGAGTTATTCTAAGGGTCAAGGCCAATATGCTCGCCTCGGTTTTCTCGATGTGCGCAGACAAGCGCTTGGAAATATCTACTGACATATAAATGTCATGTTCCAGGCTGTACACACCAGAACGCCAAATGAATGTTGTCTGATAATCAGCCGGTTCTTTTGTTGGTATGGCTTCAACGAACTAAGCCGAATATAAGGAGGTTGGCGAGGCAAGGTTGATGGTGATCAGTAGGCAATCAAGTGTGCTACCTCTGACTCGTCGACGATGCACAAAGAGGTCTCAGCAGTCGCTTGTATGTTGGGCTCTTATTAAAAGCTTACCGGCTAGGTGAACAATAACGAGAGGTTTCCTTAATGAAACTTGGTAAGCCATGTATTGAGCAATGTAGGTACCAAACCGCCTCACATAACTCTTATCGTACAGTTAAAACACTTTCTGAAGAGATCGTTTCTAAGTCCTATTGACGAACAGTGGTACTTAAACTTTCACCCCCAACACACGAAATTAGAACAAATCGACTGTTTGGCTGACAGTCTCAGGTTATTCTGCGCTGGCCGACTGGTTTATATGATGAAGTTAGACATTACAGATCATCAGACTTTAGTTCCTTTGCATATTTAGCATGCACATATGTCAGAAGGTATTTGAAGCACAATTCACTGAACTCTCTGAACCGTCGTTTGTCGTACTGGTTGCTAGATTCCTTGACTTTAGACGTGATTGCTGTAAACAAAGTTGAAAAGTGTTGCCTGTCAGATACTACCTAACCCGAATGGTAGAAGTAAAATTCCAGTTACTGAAGATTAAATCCAAGTTTATCCTCATAATTCAACTTTCTAGTCAAACCAGTCGAGATTTAGGGAAACTCTGGGTGTTCGGCCTACCGTGCTTGTAAGTTAATCGTGGAAGAGACAAACAAAAACAGCAGACAATCAGATTTAGTACTTTCAGGCCTTAAACAGAACAGATGTGACAGAATATAGTGTGCGTCTTGCTGATGCTTATTATGTAATAATTCCTTGGTTAAGCTATAATAAGTTAAAACCAAAAGACTTATAGGATTCACTCTGTGAATTCAGATGCCCCATAAACCCATCCAACCTATTGACAACCTTTCCACACACTGTATGTCAATCACATCAACACGTGACATTTGATGACTGCTTAACGTGGGGCTTGAATAATGTAAATTGTTCGATTTAAATCGCTTAATTGAAGCACTCTAAGATGATCAGCATATTACAAAGCATATAACCCCTTTGGTTTTTACTCGTTGTGGCTCAAACAATGGAGTAATTAATAACGTACAGTGAACATTGAAAGAAGTAACAGGATGTACAAAAATAGACTCAGATTACATATCTTAAAGGCATCAAATGACAGTTTGTCAGCTCGTGATCTTACATTATTTGTCGCAATGCAACGCCGTGTGCGCAGTGAAGCAGGTTCAGTTCTGGAATGGCGCAGCCGACAAGGCACTCGAGAATCTTATGACACAAAAAAGAGTTGTGGAGAGAGGTAGTGGATTTTTTTAAGTCTCCCTGATTTTGAGGGCTATTCAAGTGTTCTTGAGTAATGGGTTCTAATTCAGCTAATCATAGTTCAGAAGCGCTTTCCGACATTTCACTACGAGTTGGAGACTTTGCCGCTTGATAATTTTGCCATCTGAGCGTTGTCTTTCAAGAAACTAAATATTCTCACGACTGTTCTCGGTTACTTGGCTTCGATCTTACGGTTTTGAAGTAACTTCACTGATATTTATCTAGTTGTCTAAAACTTTCCTGATGATCATCGGTTTCTCAAACGTGACTGACGTGATGTTTTCTGGAGCTTTCCAAATCCAACCCAAGGAGCTATTCTGTTTCCTAAAAGACTGACTGGCTCATCATAAAATCTAGAAGCTAACTGGTGAATTGTGTCACAATTGTATCGGTCATACACAGGGTCCGTGAGTTTTTCCTGCTGGAGTAACCCTGTTGAGTTTGGACAAGACATTCTTATCCGATAGAATCAGTAACACATATGTGCACCTACGGCACCACAATAATCTGGCATGGACAATGGACCTGAATGGCAGTCAGGTAGATCAGCACTTTTCGTTCGCCACCAAAATTTTGCCTACCAGCCGCACTTATTTGCATACTACTTATAAAAAACAAGGGAGTACGTTGTGAGAGCGAAGACAAATAACCCACTGTGTTTGAGAAGACATGTTTGTGGCACATTCATAGCATTTGCACATAAATAATCCTAAAGGAAGCATTCCTAATAAGCATAAAAGCATAAAAGCGAAGTAGTTTCACGTCAAAAAATATTATCTCACTGGCTTCATCCATACTTAGTTGTATGTAGTAGTGTGTCAAACCACGGTATCACTTTTAAGGTCAGACCGTAATGTAGATCATGAAGCGGATCACGGCATAATTTTGGTCCCTACTTCGCAGTGTTCCGTTATGGAAAGTTGTAATGGATAATTCTCAGTTTCCTTATTGAAGAACCGTCCTTGCTGTAGTTTGCCCCGCGAGTCTCAGCACGGAAGCATAGAAAGACAAACCCACAGTAGACTCACTCACGGAAAACCATCAGTAGACGAAATGATCAGATGGGAGGAGACACGGTTGACTTGGTCCAAACTTGAATTGGCCCTCACCAGCACGGTGCGTTTTGTAGTTTGTTGCTTCGCAGTAGAAGTTGCAGGTCACAAAATTCGATCAAGGGTGTCATAAGTCTGTCTTTCGAAATACCTACGCTTACGAAGAGATGAATGCATTAGTGGTTTTCCTTTCAGAAAAGCAATTAACGTATTCTAGTTGAAACGTTTGCCTACGTTTTGATGATATCACAATTATGCCCTATGGTAGTCGTCTGATCAGGCTATTGGAACACTGTACCATTCTTTTCTCAGAATCACCGCTGGCATACTCGGTAATCTGAACGACCGACTGTCGTCTATCGCCACTGACAGCCGGTTCCATAAGTGACCAGTAAGGTGGGAATCTGGTAACAGTGGTGGTCGGGGATGTCGTCCTGAACACAAACATCACAAAATGACTAGGACGAGTCTGCGGGTTTGATAATATATAAAAAGATGCATTCTTTCATTACCGATGTAACTTGTTTTTTTAAGGCTAAAGGATTCGTCTGTACACCGGAACCACAAAACAGATAGAGCAATTCGTTCCTACTTTCTCACTTGGTTGCAACACAGACGTGAATCAAGCCATTACGGTGATTTCCAACTACGTCATCTACAACTAGGTATCAGTGGTAAAAACGTCGGTTAACAAGTTCCGTCAACCGTATCCAACTCAACACTTTGCCAGATAAATCAAACGGTTGCCTATTTCGAAATGAGTTGTTGAGGACAGTAGGTTGGTTGGGGTGAATACCTTCATTCTCTGATACGAACATAAGCTGAACTTTGACAAGCAGTGTCCAACACGGATATTAAAATGAATCTGTAGTGTTTCATTGTTATAGCTCACCATCTGACATCTTGAACATCTCCGGTTCTGAGTATTCTACTCTTCAGATATCCATTTAAAGCACTCAGTCCATCGGCTAGTTAAACATGTCAACGTGGTTATACGTTCGGACATCTCATAGTTAACCAAACCTGCACCACACAATGCACTAGTTCGCCAAATTATTTTCTTCTGTACATTCGGTATGCTACTGTGATTGCATGAGTGACCCGGTAACTGACATGCAGTCGCATGTTTGACTGATTCAAACTGAACATCACACGTGACTCTGCAATCACATCCCCTTTCACATAAAGCATAACGCAAGTTTCGCATTATTGGAACTAGTAGTGTTTCGACCGGTCATCGTTACCGATGAGGTTACAAATGCGCCTATCTGTCAGTTAAAGATAAATAGTACTGGTGAGTAGTATGGCAGGCTGGATGACTTAGAAGAGACTAAAATGTGAAAAATCTGAACCTCGACTGGATTCGAACCAGTGGCAGAAACAACATACCCAGACGTGAAAAGTGCTCTACTAGCTGAGCTACGAAGCCATGCCGGAAGCTCAAAAATTTCACACCGGAACCTAGTTACTCACCTAATCAACTGTGTCATATGATCCAGTAGACATTGTCCAAGCAAGATTTCTCGATCAGTTCACGCTAGAATCCACCAGCGCCACTGATGAGTAACTTGTTAGTAATAAAATATCGATGCTCATCAATGGCTTTGATGGATTCCGACGTGAACTATTCGGGAAATCTTGCTTGGGCAATCAATCTGCTGGGCCATATGATGAATTCCATATAACAAAGATGATTGGGTGAGTTAGTGGGTGCAGGTGTGAACTTTCTGAACATTCGGCGTGGCTTCGTTGCCTAGCTGGTACAGCATTTTCCCTCTTTGGACATGTTGTTTCTGTCGCTGATTCGAATCTAGCCGAAGTTCAGAATTGTCATAATTGAGTTTCTTCTAAGTTAAAGATAGAGTTCACAAAACATATTTGTAATCGGTTTTGCTCAACAGATCAGGGATCTGTCCATTCGTGCGGAAGATGCATCTAGACATCCAGTGCTCGACTACCGTTGTCTACGCCAGCTAGACTATATCGAATGGCCTGACTGTTTAAACCCCGACAGTCCGTCGATTCGTAATTAGAAAATGTCCAAGTTTGGGACCGATAACCGAAGTAATGAACATGCAATCTTCGCTGGTTATTTCGCTTACTCCTTAGGCGGACAAGGCGTCTGACACACGCTGTATTGTTCACTGTGGCTGCTAACGGCTGGAGAAGCCACAAGGCAATCATGCGAGCAAGACTGCTAAATGGTGTATAACTAGTCTGGGAGTCTCAGACAATTACCAGCACTGGTTATAAACATTATCGGGCATGGTAATATGATGCCCGCAAGTGGCAACAGTTGACGTTTCCTTTTATTCTCTTTCATGAACCTCTAATAATTTGTTTCTTTTTGTTGTTTTCTTTATTCTTCTCCCTCTTATTTCTCATGTAGGTGTTTACACAGTTATGACTACTATCAGAATCAACAGTAACCTGAGCTGTAACAGTCGCGAGCACTTTTCAGAGTCGAAAATTTGGATGATATTGCAGCTCATCAGCAATGCACAACTTTGCCGTAATCAAGTGATGAACTTCTCACGTGTTTTCATGAGTCAACCGCGTTAACTGATGTAACATTGACCTCACACAAAACACACAAATCACTTACGCTCGTGAGTAGGGCTCAAATTGACCACCGCAAGGATACAACACGGCAGCTGCCCTGTTAGCTAAAACCGATCACCATCATTGAGATTTTTCAGTAAAGTTGCACTATAGACGAGACTTTTAAAGAGCAAAAATTGGGTAGGATACTTCCGTTCGAAATGATCAGACTAGAAATTTTGGCTTAATACCAAGGTCGCAACCTAATGTGAGCTTTGTTCACGTTATATGTTAGCATTTAACTCAAACTAAAGCCACAGGCCACTTTTATGAGTTGCAAGCATAAACCGTTTGGACTTGGTTGAAAAAAATAGTTTTAACATAGAACCTACGTTACACGACTCAAGAAAATGCACAATCTCGCACAATCATTCAATGAACCAACGAAGACACTTCCAGATTAGTAGGCATGATGGAGCAATGAATTTCAATTTATGATGAACGGTGTTTACAAATAATTTGAACGAACTTTACCCAACGTAGCAATACTGAATCGCTTAAAAGTGTAATTCAGCCAGTTTGAAGGATGATTAGACCCCTGCTTTTTGTTGGAATACTTCCGAGACTTTAGGAGGCTGAATGAGTTACACGATAGGTGTTAACAGTTACTGTTGAATCAGATAATCGATACTAGTGTTTTCTGATTGGGCCAAATATAGAGCAACTTGGCGACTTAAATGCGTAGTAATCAGGCGAATTACTGTACCTACAGCCCTTGGATGAGGACTTCTCAGGTTCGAGCTAAAGAAACGGTTAGATTAGGTATATCTGTCCGAGTAACGAATTCATTCAGCGGCAAAGCAGAAGAACAAGAATTTTATCTGAATGAATAAAGCACTAAGTTCAAGAATGATGGAGAACTGAAGCATGTGTTTAACACCTGAGAGAGAGCATTTTTTATAGCTTCAACAGTATAGGAGATATCCTCCAACATTGGGAGACCAAACAGTTGTCGTAATTTCCTTCACCATCATCTCGTTTTACGAAGCGGAAAGTTTGTATAGTAAATAACATATTAATAGAAAAATGAAATTAGCTAGATACTACTACTCGTGGTGATTTGAAACTGTTGTGGTCTGTGTTGACCTGAGTTGTTTTCGTTCAACCGTATACCATTGGATTCCGGAGTCGAAAGAGCACATTATAATAAATATCACTAAGTTACTGAAGCGGAATACTGGTAAACTGTGTATTACTGTGATATTTGTCCCTTATAATTGAGAAACAAAAAATGACATAGTGAACTGGCGCAAATAAGTTGACCACGCGGCGCAACACCTATCACTATTTCAAAAATTTAAACAGTGTATTTGATCCAGATATCCAGAATTCTTCGTGACTTGAACAGTAAGAAAGAATCTCTTCAAGATACTTCACTTCAGTTATCCTATATGGACAAATCAATCGGCAGCATCCGCTCTGTATAAATCGATCGGTTAGACTCAAAACATACTTCAAACTTCATCTTTTACACAGTTCGAGTAGGCCGTTCTACCGGAAGTATCCTCCTAAAGAGGCCATAAACTAAAAATGTTGGGCACCGTTGGGTTAAAAATGTATGATTATTAGTCGCGTTAATTTAATTCACAAGATGCTGATCGTTGTTACTAAGATGTAACCTAACAAGTGACCTGCGGATATATTCCAAACATTTACATTGTCATCCGAAGACCCTAAAGCAGCATTCCAACTTGTAACTATCAATTTATAACTGCATACGGAACCATTCTTTTTTTCACGCAAATTCTCTGTAATCTGGTTATTGCTTCCAACTTGATTCATTTCCCATATTCCATTTAGACGGTTTATCCAACAGGAAAAATAATATGGCACGTAAGATTTGTAGAGTTTACTTCCAGTCATGACACACTGTATTGTAGAAATGAAATGGGTGGGGGGTGTTGCCATTTTTCTTCTAACAAGTTACGGACAATCACCTAGCATGATGTTAACGGCAATTTTTAGAATACGCAACTGGTGACATTAATGAATAGTGTCTGATGAAACTCGATCACATTGACTCGTTGGATCTATTAACTGTGTCTCGGTGCTCATGGTTGTTGTTCAAGTGGTGTTGATTCACACAATCTCAACTTTCACTCAAAGACAACATGTAATCGTAGAAACAGCCAGAGCAATTGACACCGTAAAAGAGGCCATCGAGATACATGAACCCACTTCACAGGTAAGTGCCTGGCACGACTCACTTCAGTCGGTCCACTTCCCCAGTCTTTCACCAAGAGGAAGTGTTGAGGCTTAGTAGCATTGGACGGCAAACACCACAAGTTTGACAGTGAAACGATGATCCGTTAAAAAACTCAGCTAAAGGCGTGGCTAGACTGTGAGTTGCCGCGCGTAGTTTGTCAAATTCAAGAGGGGGATGTGAAGGCGATGACATTAGTGGATGCGGGTTGAATGATTGACAGGGTTACCAAGGCGTGTCGAAGTTAGAGAGAAATGCGTGAAACTTTTTCTTGTCTTGTGCTGTTTTTGCGATAATTGCCGTTTACTGTTTGTTGCTACTGTACGACTGTAGGCACGGTAACAATTGCAGTTACCTTGCTGTCTGTTTCTGATTTCAGGAAGAGTTAAACACAGGTGGTTTGGCGAACGATTTGTCTTAATATCAAACGCACACTGACAAGATGACCAATACAAATAGTGGGTTGCTCCTGATTACATATGCATAACGTTAAATTTAAAGTGGTCTGAGCATTCAATGTAAAATAAGTTTCGGTTGATCATTTGGCAGTTAAATCGGACTAGACATAACCAGAGTAGAATCACTGTCCCACATCAACGAAATGTTCAACCGAGTAGATTCAATCAAATCTTTTCAATAGCTTTTGCTAGGCACCTTGACTATTTTGTGCATGATAAAATGAGCTTTATGTAACAAATGATGAGTATTTATAAATGTTCTACCTACCGGCTCGTCTCTCGTTTCCAATGTTGTTTAAATGAATTCATTTTGAGAATGTAACTCTCTGTCCTGAAGATGGAAAAAAAGTAGACTGTTTGCTCATTGTTAAATGTTTCATGCACTTCAATATAAATAACCAGAATTGAAATTTAATCAGCTTAACAGGTACAACCACAATGCACTTGCATTATCCTTTACACCAGAAAGATTACTCAACTTAGCTGTTGTAACGTTCTGGTGATGTATACGGATTTTTAATGAGATTTTCTGAGGGGTGAATGGTCGCCTGACAGGTGTGATGAGATCGGAGACTTCCACCTGTCTAGGAAGTCCTAATCGCGGGGTTATCGACGGGAGTTAACAGACAGTAACTGTCTCCTATCAGGACGATCGGGCAACCTGATCATTAATCACAAGCGAAAGTGGTTGAGCGTTCACATGTGCTAATTCGGTCTTGCCTAATGTGAGGTCAATTGCGTATTAGTCAACACGGTTGCCTCATGATAGCGTAGCCGGAGTTCTGGCTCCGGCAGTGGCGATGATATACACTACTGACGAGCTCTAATGAGGGCAAAACTCGAGTCTGGTGCTTCTTTTCGAAAGGAGCCGACTGGAAAGTCTATAGGAATCAGACAGTTTTGATCAAATGTGCGTAATGTACAACTTGAAAGTAACCAAATCCCCGATTGCTCATCAGTAAAAACAATGTACATCGATAAGTCTGAGACAGATATTTATTGAATCAGTCTGTTAACCCCCAGCGTTTATAACATTCTGCCAGGTGGATGACATTGTAAACTGTTATGATACCTGGCTGGCATTAGTCGATTTATTGGACGGGTTCATTCCGGTGCAGGAACATGTATGGCGGGTTTGAAATCCGTAGTAGGCCAACGGTATCCTTTTTGAGAGTAATAACGATACCAAGTGTATTCTCTTCTCGACGACAAATCTTACATGGATGGTAATTACATCGGTTTGTTTCTATTACTGAACTAGGGATAAACTAACAGGGCAGAGCATAAAGTGAAGCAATATGAGCATACACTGTTTGACAACGTTAGTAAGTCTACTTGATTTTTCCACAGGTGACATTCAAAGACCAGTTACATCTGACCATGAGTTGATTAAAATTTTCATACAGTTCATCGTATAATTCACCACACTTGTGAGTTTTAACTCATCTGTGCACTGTTCCATCATTAGTTCCCACTGACGGTCAGTAGTTCGATATTTTGTCAGCTTCTGTTTCTAGTGCCCTCAAGCTCCTTCTTTCACTAGCTGATAGACATTCGGTATACAGATGATCGTGACAGAATTAACAACAGATACAACGGGCCTAGCAGGTCAATCAAACATTGAATTCAATAGATTGTGTTGAATTTCAGGCAATATCTATTCGACCGAATCTTTCGACCGAACTTTCATGAATAAGATGTCTGAGGGCGGGGTGGACTTCGTTGATATTCACAATCAGAAATGTTGTAAAAGATGAGTTCGAATGAAATACACATTCACCCTTATTCGATCCTTGTGAAATTTTGTTAGTACGCCAGTCGATATGAAGTAATTATCGATTTTCGGCTGGCTACATTAGATGATACGAACAGCGAACTACATTTGCATTTTGGTTAAGGAAGCTTTTTGAACATCAGAATAGAATGTGCAATCAGTCGCAGGTTGTGAAATATATCGGAGTTTGACCGCATCTGATGTACCCATGTGAAACACTTGTTGAGCTGACCGACTGTGACTCAAGATGGGCACCATCCATTTTATGAATATGGATCCAGCGGTATGCTCCAAATACTAGATTTGTTAGGCAACAATCATACGATGCAAGACAAGGTATTGATCGCAAAAGAATCATGCCACTATAGAAAAAATTAACTTTTAGATGAGAAGCGATTCGTAAGCCAAAGTTTATTGCTAACAATAGATGTTTATGAAACATTTCACTGGGTCGGCAATTCTACAGAATAATCTGATGAATACGGTGCTGATAATCTCGGCCTATTGGTTGTGAACCCTCAACTAATCTCGGTACGACAACAAACTGGCCAGGATAAGTTTCTGATAATTTTCACTATGTACCGTTCCACCTAGTGCCACTGAGATTATCAAAGAAACGAACAATACATCCAACTCTCTTCCACAATCCAACGACCTTCATAAACTGACTGCTCGTTGTTTCAAAGTGATCTAAACACCATTCGAAGTTATTCACTCAGTGTGTTCGAGTATCATTAGATTTTGTGACTTTACTGTTACCAGAGAAAATGGCAAAAGTTTGCTTTTAGCTTGTATGACACTGTCGTCTTGATAATCGTGGACACTAACTTTCGATTTAGAAGTGGTGGTTTTGCCTCTCAGGACTACCTGACTGTAGTTTTGCGTAAAATTCATTGTGGTAAACACCATACGGGAGATACATGAGACAAACATGTTGTTCATAGGTGCGTAAGGGCTAGACTGCGTGTCGTAATTCACAAATGTAAATAGTCCATGGTCCAGAAGTTCCTACCTAATTTTATTGTTGTAAATAATTTTCAGACGGAAAAAATTCATTATGCGTTTACCAATATTTTTAGTCTTGTTGTATTTCAAAGTTGAACACCACTCACACTCGATCGCGGCGTTTGCATTCAGATAAGCCTTTCGGCTAACCCACATCGAAAGGAAGCACTAGATTCGAGTTTTGCTCTTATTATAGCTCATCAGTAATGCATATCCTCGTCCGGATCGGAGTTTACACTCTGACTGTGTTTGTTTGTTTGTTTGTTTGACGATGTTGGAGACAAAGGCAGGAAAAAGATTATCATAACGGTCTCTGTGAATGTAAGCAGCTAGTTCAGAAACATTCAAATTAGTTCGAATATCATCAAGCAGCCTTTTCAGATGTGGGTGTTTGCGTGGATGACAGAACTAGCTACAACGGCAAGATTATGTGTTATAGCACCCGTTAACTACTAATGAAGATTACGGGCAGAGAAAGTATGATAAGCAGACGCAAGGATGAACCACCGTCAACTATTCGTTTACGGCAGTAGTTGGTTTGTCCGGTCTTCCTACGAAGTCGACATTACATACTGACCCCGGGTTTCTTACACATAAGGCAAAATATATTTGTAAGAACCGAAAGAAATTACTTCATTGGACAGATGGATCAATGGGTTGACTGGCAGTCAAGAAAGAAACATCACAACTGACGGTGAACAGATTGTTTACTGTTGTCTCTGGAATTTAACAGACCTACCTGTCGATAATTTCCAAATAAGAGTGCTATGGATAGAGAGAGGTTACCAAAAAAGTCCTCAGGGCTTAACAACTCCGCTTCAGAATATTTCATTTTCAGACGGTTTACTTCAGCTAGGGGTGAGAACTAATCTATCTACAGTCCTGTTTGTACGTTAGAAAGAAAAAAGTACTATTCCGACAGTTATTAGGATATTTGTCTGTTCAGCTGTGCCGTTATTTTTCTGGGCGTCCACCTGCACAACACGTCAGATATCAGAGATTTTGAAAGTTGAGGTCCATGAGAAATTGAGTAGTTTCCACGTCAGTTGCAACATGAGTAGCGTGGGGTTCACTGCGTTTCCAATGCGTAAAGTATGTTACAGACGGACTCGACCACAGTTTGTCGTCTTGCGTACAGCACAAATCAGTTAACTCCGTGAAATGACAATCTCTTGAAACAGTATTGCTTAATATAGGTGTTTACACATAGTCTTTGATCTTTAAAAAAACATATATGAATATGGTTTGGAAGGTACTTTCTTGGGGAATGACCACATTCTCGTTTGTCTGAAACGAGCTAGGTTTAAGCTTCAATTCTAGTTAACTTGCACTATACCTACGAGTGCGACGATAGTATGAAAACAGATTGGCTGACCAATTGTCAAACCTTGTATAATTCGGTGTCCATAATTGGATCAAAACTATGCTCACTACTGTTCATGGAGTACCGTACACTATTTCTACACAACGTGGACAAACTCTAGCTAGTCATCACAGTTTCTGTGACTATTGTATAAATATTCGGGCTACATATTCAGAAGATCAAGACCTAACTGTTTCAGCTTGACAATAAAGAATTTGACATTACTTCGTTTGCCAGTCGTATTCAATAAGCCTTCTCGGAGCAATGCAAGCATTCTGTTTTTTCCCGACTGTCCGTTAGATCGTCAGCTAGAGATAGGCATTGTCTTATCAAAAAGCTCTCTGAGAAACACTGATTTAAATATAGGAACAAATTTCGCCACTTCATAGTGCGATAGTACCTTCCGCACAACAGTACTGAACAAATGAGCAGACCTTGTACAAGTTTAACACTCGATGCATCAGTTGTTTTGAATAACAGTCCAAACTTCAATTAGATTTTATGTTCTTGTTGGGTCCGCATAGATCCAAAGGTAATTAGCGAGCAAAGAAGTTAATGCAGATATATACAACAAACCCGATTGCTAGGAATCGCAATTTAGGGACTTTCTGTGGTGCAACCCAAATCTTGATCACGAGGGTACGTAGCACTGCACCACACACACTGTAGCACAGAGTAGACGGGGTAAACTATTTTGATGCCATGAAAACAAATGCAGAGTGGTTCGGAATACCGTGCTGACCACACTGATACGATTGTTTGACGCTCCAAAGAGTGTGCTGTCGTGAATGTGTCTGTGGTTTTGGGCTAGAAAGTTCACACGGTAATTTTACAGAAACGTCCGTAACTTATAGCCGATCTGTTAACAAGTAATTCCCCCAGCTGATGATCCAACATGTATCGTTTCATCCTTCTAGTTTGTCTTATCTTGGTTCATTAACTATTTCTTTTTCACCACTTCGCCTATTAACACTCCCACTAGTCTAGTTTGGGCAGTGTGACGTCATCTACTTGTTAAGTTCACTCTGGCTACTTCATTCTTACTCTATTCTTGTTTATATTAGCTCACAAGTTATCTCGTTGAATCGTCCTACCTCCTCGCTAGAAAGACAAGGAAACCATCAGGGTGGTTCATTTAGCCAAAGGTCTGACTGATTTCGGTGTTCACTCGCAAGTTCCCTTGTCCAAGTCTACACCCGGTAAGCAGTGAACAGAGTAGAAACGGGAACACCGCAGTGCAAGTTGTTTATGAAAATGTACGGGTTACACATTCCTATAGTTTTGTTAATCGTCAGTCTTTGCGTACATGGTTCATTTACTAAACTAGAGTAATTGACAAACGATTGAGTTCCCTCTGATTACAATTTTTTTAAGGGCTATCCCCAGAAATCCACATTTGCGATCCTATGTAACCTGATCCAAAGATATCAGTTGATCAGTTTGGCGAAATTGATCAACCGCTTGTGTTCTATAGTCCCATTTCTATTGTATATCCAGTGTGCTGTGGTTCATAACAAAAGCAGTGTCAACCCCTTCTTCTGTTGCCATGTCCGACCTGAAGTGTCACTTGAGGTTGAGTAAATCGGATTACACCCGTGTCATGAACTAGCGCAGTAGCCAAACACCAAAGAAACAAACGCCATCGCTGTTCATCGGTGTGATCTCACACCGGTAACGTGTAATCAGCCAGTCAACATCGGCGTAATTTAGGGCTGGGTTACACAACCACCTCTGTTCTGACCACTCCACCCCCACCCTAGTTAGGGACAAGGAAACCAATACTGCCGATTGAAAGTGATCTCTTCCGAGGAAAAAGGTGAAAACAAGATCTGTTTCTCTCAAATCTATGGAACAAGCAACAAAAGTTTGATGCGGCTGAGTGCCATTGGATCGTCCCTTTTCGGTACGCGTTCAATCGCTTGACCCAGAATCGAGGAGAAAAAAGACGCAGCAACAGTGTTTATTGGAAGGAAAAGTCGAGTCAGAAGTAGACCACAGAGGCTCTAAATTCATATAGCAAAATAACTACCATATGTAGCCGACAAGAAGTGTAACAAATCAGACGAGATGGTTGTATCTGGTAGTCAGAGCGTTAGAATGAATAACATTATGGAGGAATCCAAAAGTAACGCGAAAAAAGACAGTTCTGATAACGTACACGCGTTCGATCGCACAGCTGCAGTCTGATTAGCTGAGTGAGACTGATTAACTGAGTGAGTCAAAACAGATCAATCCACTCGAAGCCAGATCGATCAATTGATTTGACGTGATTCGTCCTGACTGTTTCGTTAGGAGATCCGCCTCCTAGCAGGTGTTTAGATAATCTACTAAATTTTGCCACGTTCAGGGCGAACAAAAGTAGTTGATATTTAATAGAACCATGATGGAGGAACCTGCCTTCACAGTACTGTATGCAAGTTTCTGAGCGAACATTAATCATAGAGTATACAAAACGTTTGGCTTGCTGATGCTCAAAAGTATGATTCCACAAATGAGTGATTTAGCAAAAAATGTTGTCGCTGTTTGATGACTTCAGTTATACTTCTCAGTACGCTAAGTAAAAAGCTGACGGTCATTCCTATTTCAATCCATTATTTGTTCGTTTTTAGATTCCGTATTGTCTAAAAACATGCACAAGGCAGTTCCCACTGTTCAATCGCCTTCTGATCAGTCGTGTTAGTTGTGAACATGCAGACAGAAAGAGCAATCAGAATCATCATCACAAAACTGGCGGTTTTGCAAGTAACGTGAAAAGTCACTACTCTCGAACTCAAGTCGCAAAAATTATGTTCACGTGTATCTGCTATTTTGCAACAACCCACCGTATGATCCATGTTAATTACCGCTCATTCTTCCATCAATCGATTTTTATTCTAGACATCCGTGTCTGTCATGTTATCACCTGACGTAGCACTGTACTCGGGTACCTCACAAGTTAGCACGTAAAAAAACAATCTAGTTAATTGGGCTTTTCAATTAAAAGAATATTATCTTTGTTGTAAAATGATCCAACCTCCCTTACAGAATTTCGTCAGCCGGATGAAACATCATTATCTGGAAGTTTTCGGTAATTGTGGACTGACAGTAACAAAACCGCACATTCCTACAGTAAATTCTTGCGAGTATGAGCTAGAATGATTAACTCACTCCTCACAATGAAACATGGCAATTCAAAGTGGGAATGAACTATCAACATCTTGGAATATTCATGGCATCGCTGAATCGCTCACTCCTGAATCTTTACCAACATTCAACTTCCTGCTGCAATACTGTGGTTTGTCAGTCCACTTTCCACATGCATATGGGTAGTCCAAGTTTGGTCGTCGACGATCAACATGCCGATCGTAATAGAATTGTTCTGAGTGGGGTGAAACGGCTACGGGATGAATGAGCGGCATTCAATAAAATATACATAGAGGGGTGCTAAAAAAGGGAAAGTAACAAAAAAGATTCTGCAATCTTTTGTAAGGCATTTTCAGCTGGTTGCAGGCGAGAAACGGGCTCTTGGCTTATCAAGCTTGAGTCACGTAACCTGTGTAGACTACTCTCGTCAGGCATTTGTTCAACAGCACACACTCCCGACGGCATTTCCCCGAATAGGCTAGACGTGTTTTATGAGGTTTACCCTAGGCTACTTCGCATAAATAGAAACCATGCTGAGAACATGATAAACTGTTGTATTTGTGTGGTTGGGATTGGTGCCATATTAGGAGAAGGTCATGGCGAGGAGCAGGATCTGTAAAATAATGTCAAGAGGTTTTCCTTCCGTCATCGTCTCATTGATAAACTGAAGATGTTCAAGTCGTCTTCACAAAATAATCTCAAACTCTTGTTCCTCTATTTCCTGACTAATTCACCTGATTCACTGCGCATGGATCAAACATCTCGCTAGCGCATTAACAGATTATTTTGAGAGCCTCGTGAGTTTAATTTCTGAAATTTGCTTTCATCTGTTCAAGTAACCACCAGCCAGGACCCTTTCTCTGTTTACTTGAATGCATGTGTTAAACTTAGTATACTGTGATGAACACAGAATACCAGGAGACTACTACCAACAGATGTCAAAGGAGACCTACCGGGTGTTGGCAAAGTTGATAAATTACCTGGCTCTTCTAACACGGGTGGCTAAATCACTTTCAGACTTATTGGGCCAGCAGGACGTCTGACGGCCTCTGTAGTGTCATATACCACCAATTTTACGTTTGCTCTAAATGTCTTTCGTACTTGTCATCTTAACTAATGTGACAAGTGACATCTTATGGGGTCCAGAATAAACCGTTGACCATCGGTTGAACAATGTGACTGAGGTTTAAACTCGAATTAGCGTTACTCACATCAGCGGGACATGAGACAAATTCAGTCAGTTTGGTGACTGTAGTGATTCACCACTCCCAGAAGAACAGTCAGAAATGGAGCCATAATTTGAACCTTCCACTACTGGACGCTGTCTGTATTTTTACAACTGACTATGATTAGCAGTCTTCAAGTAAAGGTTGTTAATATTTATCATAAAACTTTCTCATCCCCTTACCAGATGTGAACACTGTAAGTTTAAAATTCGCGTTGTATTGTTCGTGCACCCAACTTCACCAAAATTTTGCTTATGGCCGCAAATTCCTGCTTGGATCAAGCAGTGTTGAGTACCAGAGTTCAGGCATAATTTTGCAAAACAACCATAGTCAGGAAAAAATGACTCACTGGTCAACCGATTTCAAACTCAGAATTTTTGGTTCGTGATATATTTTTCAACTTCATACTTTAAGCAATTCTGGGAGTAAACCATCTGTCTTTCAAGGATGAAATATCTGGGAAATGAGTATTGTTAAGTACAAAGTAATAAACAATAAACGTCAGTGACTAATAAGTAAACATTCACGTAACTGGTTCGTACAAACTTTCAGCCTTGTCGGGGATGACAAAAACATCACAAGACCTCGTGCAAATAAGCAAATGGTTATAGCTGGACTCGATATTAAAGATAAAAAATTGCCGATGAATTCAACCGATTATGTTTAGCATGAAACTTATTCTTAAGATTGGGTGCTTAATAAGAGAGCAGAATGTGTCAGGTGAAACTTTGGATATTGATTCGTCGTAAACTGTAAACTAATGCCAGAGAATAGATTCAATAGAATATCCACAGGGAACCAGCAGGTGATGAAAAACTTGCGATACGTTAATAAAACATAATGTTATACGGTGAATGGGAGAGGAGATGAGCACACAAATTGTTAATTTTCTAACTTCCATGTAGGTGATATATACATTAACAAACCACATCATATTACAACTCACTGTAACACACATGTTTTGACGGGTTCTTTGTTGATGTGAAGTGACGGACTGTTATTTAAAAATCACTGACAGTGATCACCTTTAAACGATTAGAAATGCGGTTGCATTTTGAAATGTTTGGAAGTTGCCGACAAGAATGTAACCAATTGAACAGTTAGGATAAACACTTCAGTAGAACAGATAAAGAGGCAACAATGAAATTTTGTATGTCTAACATGTCATCAATTCATAAAAATGAAAGACAGTGTAAAAGAGAACAGCTGCAGAACTCCAGTCTAAAGACAGTTGAAACATTTACGAATAAGAACAAAATTATGTGTATTGTTACTAATCTAAATAAAGGGAATGGAGTAACCACGTAGGAAAGTAGATGTCTACAACTGAATTCACGACTCCGTGAGTATAAAAAGTATTGGAGCTTTCGGCTAATATTTTTGTATACATCACTATATACTTTTAACTCAGCGTCATATTTTCCATCAGTTGGAAACCAACACACTAAACGGGTAGTGTTACCGACAGAAAATCAATTTATTTAATCAGTTATTCAGTAACATCTTCGTCTTTTAGTTAAGTAGTATTTCGCAATATATTATTGTGACGACACAGTTTTGTAACTACCAGGTAATCCAAAAGACGGATATAAACGCAGCCACCATCTTGACGTGGCGTGGGTTAATTACTTACACTTGTGGGGAGTTATGTGGACTGAATCAAACTAGTCTTCGGGTGGATGACAAAATTTATGACATGTGGTAAATTAGTTCAGAAATTAACTCAGAAACTTCTGAACAAACCACTTCTTTTTAAGTGTTCCCGTGAATGAGAAACTGTCAACGGTCTAATACATGAGAAATGAGAAGTCTCAATCCTACCAGATTAAAATTTCACATAACTGAGCAACCATACCAAACTTAGTACAATCCATTAGTTTTAAGCCTTAGAAGGAATGAAGTTTTTGACGAAAAATGTCGCAACCAAGCTAAGAGGAACATAAACTCTCAGTCATTTAATACTGGTCTAGTTCTGAACGCTTGTCTAACGAGTTAAGGTCACAATTATCGATTCCAGCCAGAACATTCCCTATATTCTCAACTAAAGCTCTCATTCATAAAACCGGTATCATATATAGTCCACTTATTTCAATCTAATCCAGACTGTACGAAATAAACACATCATCGATTGTCCTTCGAAAAGCGAGTCCACACCGTTGAAGCTTACATAAGTCTATCAACGTAATGACGGCAGGTTAGAAACGTCTGTTCCAATATCAAATCTAAAAACCAAGCAAATATGTTAACTAAATTGCAAAATAATTTGACCATTACGTTAGTATCCACCCAACATGATTAACTGATTTCGTGCGGAATTCAAAGATGGCGTAGGCTAATGAATCCTGTCGAAACTTGCGCTATTCTTTCTCCGATCTCGCAGGGAAAAACAGTCAGGTAACCTTGTTCACTAAACCACTCTTGATCTTATAATTAAGTAATTCCTTGGTCAAGCCACAACGAGTTAAAAGTCAAAAGAGTTATCGGTTTCGCAACGTTTCGACCCTCTCGGTGAGCCTTTACCAAAGGATTCAAATCTGAAAATTCACATTAAAATGTGGTAGTCATCAACTGGTAATGTGGTCACGATTGTTTGGTGTTTTCTTTCCCAAGAACGGTTGCGGTAACCAGTGGACAACGCTGTACATAAATTTCATTCATTCATCGTACATGATATGAACCAATTATTTAAAACACCCACTCAGAACAAATGGGGTTATCATGTTTGAAAAGTGCGCTACTACGGGATTGCCGGAATTTTGAAAGTGTAATACGGGAATTCTTGATGGCCAACACGTGACAATGGCTTACCTCACTGTTAGCGAGTAACGGAATGTGAACGGTTCATTATGCTGAAAACTTTGATCAATAGATCTACTTTTCAAACTAATCTAATTAGAATTTGAAACACTGAGTTCCCTTTAACCACTTCATCAGAGCAGAAAGAAGACATATATTGCGATATGTTAACATTTCATTTACTCTC
>JTDE01001085.1:84057-116839 GCA_014338405.1 Paragonimus skrjabini miyazakii
TAATCTAATTAATTTACTCTATTTTTTTTATTTAGCCAATTACTGCTAGCCCAGATTTCCTTTATCTAAAGAAACATTCATACTAAATGTTGCGTTTTTAAATATTTTCAAGGAAAAATAGGCTATATAATTTGAAACTTCACCACGCTAAAATAACAGCGCATGACCCAACTGTTATTTTGCGTGATGTGAGTCAAGCTTGAAAGATCGCCCCTTATCCCAAATCAATGATTTTAGTGGAAATGTAAGCATATGTTTTACTGTAAGGTTCCGTAACTTTAATATATCTGTTACACTGGTGTGGGATTTCCCGTAGACACTTAAATGAATTATTGTTTCTCATTCTGTGGAAAATGTGAAAAAATTATTGCCCAGATTATCTACCCCATTAATTTGCACCCATATTATGAAAGTATTTCCGCACAGTCAAACAACTCAAGAGACAAGCAGTAATTTACTTTCACCCGATTTTACAGTTCTTTAACTTCCCACACATCTGGACTGCTAAATAAGCCTAGTCTTCTTGTACTAAGCGGGTCACAGAATCCGTGGGTCTCTTAACTAACACCGATTGTGACTGTCCCTAACACTGTCCAATGGGTGCTCCGAGTGACTTAACCTCATCTGAGTTGTTTTAAATATATGAGTACATAACCTCCGAAGGTGCACACAAAATATCGCTGACCTCACTGAAACAATACATTTTCTCGCTTCATATCCACTCCCTTGTTAAGTTACCAATGACAGTATCAACAGTCACTTTGATATTTTGAGTCGAATGAAATTGCACGCCTTCAATCTTGCTAACCGTTGTCAAATAAAGTCGTCCGCATGGTTGACTATCATTTACTGGTATCTTTCAAGCGACCTCACATAAACGCGTGTCACTCAATCAGGAGCATCAAAGAAACTTTCCACCAATTGTGAGAAGGGGTGTGACATGTGGAACTTGAGGTGTCACAGGCAAACTGAACAGGGGTGGGGGTTGGTACAGTTAATTACCCACTTCAAACGAATCGTTCTCTGATTATCACAGATCAAAAATACCAGCATTAGTGTGAACAGTCTGCGCTATCACAATGATAAGAGTTGAATCGATCAAGTGATTAGAGTCTGTTTAAAGGCAGAACCGTGTGATTATTGCCAACCAAAATCCTAAGTATCACACTTTACCGGTTGAAGGGGTTAGGATTGCGTAGGGGCGTATAAGTTGATGGCATACAATGGCGAACCGGGCTTAGACAACGGATGTGTACGCAATCAAATCGAAATCAGACAGAACGGTGGAGTTGGGAATGCTGCACGAATAAATAGTCTACTGGATTGGAAATAGAATGACATATTATATTGGAGCAACATGTAGGGCCGAAAAAGATCTCACAACCCACGAGAGTGGTCCCACACTGAATTCCACATGTATTTGAACAGAACACTTTGTAAACCGACTCACTTATTTAGGAGTTTATATCATCTACTGGACATAGATAAGAACTCCGACCTTCTTGTTGATGAGGTACGTTGGTCAAACCGAAACCAAGACAATTACTATTAATCCGATGAAGTCGAAATAAAAACGTTCGGTTCAGACTTCACAGGAAAGATCCGTTCACAAGTTTACAGCGGAAGTACTTCTAAATGGGAAAAATGAACTGTGATCACCTGCTGAATTGCTCACATCTAGCCAAAGTACACAAACTGATTTATATTAAACCGACATTCCAAAAAGAGACGTTCATGGAAATTAAGTCAGTAGAACTGTAACAGGTACGCCAGTTAATCTTTTGATCCGTTGTTACAACACTGGTTGTTCATTGCCATAGAGATTCTGGTTGCCTAAAAGTTTACCGGTTAGAAACAATGACATTCTGAATAAACCCAACCAATACCACCGCGATAGCAACTTCACAGTTAATTGGGTACCAACAACATCGTTCGGACCGTCTGACAAGATGCTGAAAGTAGATGCCTAACGAATTAGTTCCTTTATTACAACGTGTGCGCTTCCCACAAGCCATTGTAGCCGTAGTTTGAAGCAGGCAAATCCGTCAGACCAGTGATCCTTATATCCGGGACACAAATGTTCACGGAAGACAAGAATATGCCAAATAACTGGACCTCGCTCAATGAGGGAAGTTAGGTCAGAATACACCCCCTCAATAATACGAACGCACGGCGTGTATCTTGTATTACGTAAGCCTAATGAACAGTTACTGCTGACGGGACTATCTGGAAGTAGTTATACCTCATAACCGTGGACTAACTGGCGACAGTAAAACGTTTAATTGCACCAACAGTCTTCAACCATTCGTGAATAACGTACGGTTTGCTGGCGCGTTATAGCACACCAGTCGGAACTCAGAAGCTGATTTATTGCTATCGTCTGCTGAAAGTTCCAATACGTATGAGCAAGTGATACACGACTTTCAAACGATAGCTGTATGGTCATCTTTCTGGTCAAATAATCGTCAACCGCACATCTTAATTCGCAATACCCCAATATAGGTCACACATAAGAGCTGAACGACCCGGAATACACTGGACGAAAATGTGATCATAAGGTGTATTGGAATCACATTAAGTGTTGTCAAATTATCACATAGATATTTGTGATTAATGCTTATGTGAGATCAAATATAAATGGCGTTCAGCTTAGGGTAAACAAACGTATACTTTTCAATGACAAGCAAAATGAATTCACAGTGTGTTTGCCCAAGCCAAAGACAAGTCTATCACATTCGGGAAGCACGATATCTGTTTAAAGTTCTGAACAGAAATGACCAACACGTAAGACTTGAGTCCTACTCAAAGGAAAGTCTACAGCAAATATAATGTGGCTACTGATTTATTTATACGGGTTGCTGATAGGAACGAACGAATTCAAAATCTCCATGTTTCAAGATGTGCTCATTTCCCTATGGCTTGATTTGTACTTAGTACAGTAAGATACATTTTGACCAAAAAATACTGCATCAATTACGGATAGACAGCCGAGAGTAGTAACGTTCAGATATTCAAAAAAGTACAACACATCACGTGGTCCTGGTGACTTGGTTACATTTGTGCTACTTCAATAGATATGAAGATCATTAATACAACTACAACACTATCATCTTTATCACCATTATGGTTACATTTTATTCAGTCTAGTTCGTGTATGACTAGTCTGTAAAAAGGTGTGAATCTTAAAAGCAGAAGAAAGATTGAATCTGATAGGATAAACTTTGGATAAAAGTCAGTCGTTCCGTTAGACAGCTCCTAATTTTGATTGTGTTGCAAAAATAGTGTGCAAGATAGGACAGTATTGATGTCCTGTTTTGCGGAGTTACGCACAAACAGAGGACTAGATGGTTCCAGATGCGACTTACACATATTTCTACCAGAAAATTTATTGCAAGCATTGAAGTAATTGAAAAAAATAGAATCAAGTGACAAGATTTGCGAGCAAGTCAGACATAGAGGATGTTTAGGTGGAGGACACGAACTAATTACCGTTTATTCAAGAAAGTTTCAAAGAATTTTGCTGGACAGTAGCGAAGTCTGAAGGATCACGCTCATCATTTCGGAGTGCAAGGTAGGTAGTAATTGTTGTATTCAACATATCACATAAGCAACGAGCGACTCTGGGAAAGTATGACAATACATAGCATTTAACGCACAATGTGTCACCTCTCCTTCTTGTGGAGGCTACACTCAAAGATTTTATAGGTATAAAAGTAACCTCGTTCAGGTTTGTTTATCTAGCAATGTGAAAAGTGACAAGATTAGTTATGTATGTTCATCTGTTGAATGTTAGACGGTGTGATGAACGAGTTTATAATGATAATTTATTTGCCTTGATGTCAACAGCGAAGCGATCAGACAGCCTGCAAGTAGTGGATTCTTTTCGTAAGTGGGTAATGCTCACATTTCTTCAAAAGTTCACCATCTAGCTCCGTCGGATACAATCAATCAAACAATAAACACATCATGTTGGTAAAAAAAAACTGGTGGATTGATGTCAGGACCGTATCTGCGTGCTAATCACAGCCTCCGCGATAAGGCTGTCATTGAACTCCCACAACATTCGGAAACTGCGGGCGACCTATTCAATGAAACTGAGGTAATGCCGAAGTAATTCACATGAGTCACAACATTCCCTCGCTTTCTTACCCAGTTAGTAGTGCAAGGCGATGATATGTGTCCATAAGCGTAGTGCTGTAGTGGAACATAGAAATGAACTAACAGTGCTGCAAAGCTAGTTGCGATGACTCACATTAATTGTTCGCAATAGGTTCCAACACAATAAATCTTACGCAGGTTGGGATGAGTTCCTGTTGAACAATAGGGGAATTCCAGCGAATCCGGTTCCTCTACTGTGACAGAACAGAGGTTGCCACGGTTAGACCACAAAACTAACGACCATGTGGAGACAGAAAGCAAGCTACGCGAGGAAGAAGTGTTATATTGATGTAATCAATTGACAACTTGCCTATATGTACAACAAAGGTAACAGGCTTAAAGGTAGTGCGTAGTGGGAGATTTTGAAAAATGACAGACTCCATTACGTTGTAATACGTCTTCCGGTAATTGTTCGTCCATATCAACTTTTAAACGTTTTACTTTCTGTCTTCAGAAATCAGTATGCTTTTGTGTTCACTATTTTGTTTTGTCAACCTTTTAAAGCTTGTCATTACTCCTTAGGTGAGAACCAGTGAGCAGACTGTCTTTCATGTGTATCCATAGTGGACACCGTTCAAATGTATGTATTCATATTATATGAATTTTACGAGTTTCTTCCCAATAGAATAGAGACAACTGTTAGATCGCGCGTTAACTCATGGCCTGTGAAAAATTTGTCTCCAATCTCAGACTCCTGTAAATCCTCTCACATAAAAAACATCAGGCTATCGGTCTTCTGGAATCATTTGTTTGAAAAGTGTATAACCAATTTTCTAGAAAAACGTCCGTTTAAGAGAGCAGTTTAAGTCTCTTGTTTACCGTGTGAAGTGATAAAGTGCAACCCCCAACGGAAAACACTGTTTTAATAGTTCACTGATAATTTTCTTGGAGATGTCTTCTGTCTGGGAGGAGCAAGGACTTTGAGTTCATGAAGTTTGATTGACCAGAGTGGAACGAATACCACGAAAGTTTTCTAACAAAGTCGTCAACAAAAACATAATCTAGAAGAGACCCAATTGCGAAAAACCTGAACTTCGAACGGATTAGAATCAACGACAGAAATAACATGCCCAAACGCACCAGATGCTCTACCAGCTGAGCTACGATTCCACGTCGGAAGCTCAGAAAATTCACATTTGGACCTAGTTACCCAACCAACCAACTGTGCCACATGAAATCCGCCAAACATAATCTCATATATTAGAGATTATAGCAGTTACCAAGAGGGCAGAAGCCGTTATCGATCGTACATCCGTTGACCTTGACTGTGACTAGCTTATAGCATGCACACCGCCAACCATATTCAAAGATGGCCCACCACTCTTATTGGCTATGACTTCAAATTTAAATAAAATTCTTCATCAGAATTTGGGCACGTAGATGTGTTTCGTTTGGTTTCTGCACAAAGTAAAATAGACGACGAGTTGGTTGTTGAACCTACCAGCCTTGGAAAAGAAGTAACGCGCAGTCACAGATGCTGGTGAATGTCTAACAGTCGCCGAATGTTTTCTGGACGAGTTAGGAATACACCATCACTACTACTACCAGGGTCTTACTAGGATTGTTATTGGTATCTTAAAGTAGTATACACCTTCCAAAATAAACTATACTTTCAAGTGATTCTGACTTTCGGCTTGACGTGGTGACTATGCGACCGATACACAATAATGAATTCTCAGCCGTCGACGTGGATAGTAATAACATTAACAAGGAGGTAAAAACGCATGACGTTGCACTATCCAGTGTTTTTTGCTTGCAGACGGGTCTAGATACTGTAAGGATGTTCATGTCTAGATAACAGCCACAAAAAGGTGAGTTAAACCCAAAAATTGTTAACCAGCGGGACAACATTGTAGCCACTGTTTTTTTTCTGGGCTTAAGGTAAGGTTCACAATGAAACAATGAGAAAGATCATATAGTGTTATTTTAGGAAGTCTTAAACAGTTCAGTTATATATTGTTTCCTGCCTTTTGTTTTCTGGCTGAACCGCCTTTAGTTCAAGCAACAGCTGTGTCCTATTCTTCTACTCTGAAACGAAATTTGTGCATTCACATTTGCAAGACACGATAACTAAAGGGATTCGTCAATACGTTCTAACGATGGGCTTGTATCAATTAGACTTGGTTCCTGTTTAATGATCGGTCATATGTAGTATCCATGTTTGAAGTACGACCCATTTAAAGGTGCTCACTAACAGATTTATGCATTTTACGATTCACTGTGTGAGCTGTGCTTTAACAAGTTGGGTTTGATCCGACAAGCCTGTCTCACTGTTTCTTTCTGAGAGAAAGACTAGACCCATTTTGAGCTCCCAGAACGTGCTCTTTTTATGGTTGTCTAAAGCATCTTTTGTTGATGGAGGTGCCCAGTACAAAAAAAATTTACTTCGCAAAAGTGTTTCCTAGATTGGTGTGTTTGTTCTAGGGGCGTTTTATCCTGGGAGAGGAACTGTATTTGGTCAAACCCTTCCATTTGAACAGCATACAGGTGAATTAAATCACTCAAGACCGAGTGCACTTTGGCGTCTGAGTTCCATGAGGTAGAAGAATCCTCACAAGTATGGGTTGTTGGAGTTAGAGACCGGTAAAAACGGGTACTTTTCAAATGGAGCAGGAAGGTAAATGCATGTTACAGAATTGCTTGCTTAAATTTAGTACGCTGTTGATTCCATTTTCGTCACACCACCACTGAACAAACCCGTTTTGTTGTTCGCCGGACTTCACGTTGCCAACCTGGCGATTATCTTTTAACTGGTCATGCTCTACAGTCGCCAGTACCCAGAGGAATTTCACGCAGTCATGGCGACCACCCAACCTACCAGCGCGAGCAATTTTTGTCGGTAATTGTCAGCCTCCCAGCTCCGAGTTACCAGGCCAAAGTAAATTGAGCTGTCACGTGTGAAGCCCGATTTGTCGCCCGTGAGCTTGGCGTCTAATTGCCCACGTGACCATTACCCTTACAATGCCAGGTTGAAACCGATCTACTGACAGTCAAACTAAAGCCCCAAAAAAGGTCAATCACTGTGTGTTAATGACCCTCTTGACTTGCTGTTTGCGCGCTAAGCATAGACAGAAAAATGGTTGTGGTGACAAAACCACAACCAAAACCTAAACGATGGTCAAAAATGACCCACGTGTATTCTGCTTATCGCTGAAAATGTGAAACCGAGATCCTGAACACAAGCTAGTCGGATGAATTGATAGACTTGCAAAACGATTGTATATCAGCATCACGTACATACAACCAAGATAGATGATAGGTTTGGGATTAACCGTGGAGATGCTTTATCAGCAGTTTGTGACACGTTTGTTGTTTGTTGCTCCTATCATTTGTGTGTTCACATGAGTGTTTGACACAACTCACAACAGTGCATAGATTGTGGTGACCACTGAAGACAATCTGTCTGTTTCACTGACTGTCTAGATAGCAAGTCATTATAAAGCGCTGGAATGAAGAATCTGATTCAGTCTAATTGTAGTATTTCACTTCCACCCAGCATTTTAACGTCATTTCCTTTGTCATTAACAACGGTTGATAAAGAAATGGTTGTTTTCATCCGATAAACTCTGACGAGGTTGATGCAAATCCGGAAACGTGTAATGTCAGATTACGTTCACTTCTAAAACATCCGATTTAATAACTCATCTGCAAGTAATTTTGCAATTTAAAAAAAGTCGATTGTAATAACTTAATTTCAGAAATTTCAAGTTGAACAGCTATTGCGTGATTACATCAACTCGGACACAACGTGGACACACTTGATCACGGAAGTCGCATTCATGTCCACATTTTTACCAGCTCACCTAGAAGGAAAGCTCCACACTCGAGGATAGTTCACATTACAGTTAATCATTGGCGCACATCCTTGTCCGAACAAAAATGTGAACTCCGGCTCTCGTGTTTTTTTGAGGCCACTATGTTAACCACAACGCTATGAACCGAACAGTATGTATGACTGACTAATCATTTACAAACCTTGTATGAATAGTGATCAGCTTGCCCGTTCATTTCGAAAAGAGAATGTACAAAATCACTCTGTTCCATCCAATCGATTACCCCGTGTTCAAGACCTTTCAGTTAGGTTTAATCAGATAACGTTGTTGAACCAACTGGACATAATTTGAATTATCAGTAGAAATTTCGGTATTAAACTTATTTCATACTGAATACAATCCACACTTGATCGAAACCGGCGCAGTCGGATAAGCATTTCGGTTTATCACATCATAAATGTCCAGTCACTTCGTCATATTCTTCAAGGTTCACTTTTGACTTATCCGTTATCAACCATCAACCAACAACACCAAACAGTGTAATTACGAGCTTATCAGACTCCCTTTTGCTTGTATACACTAAAAATGTGTCACTATAGGTTACAATCTGAAGCAATTCTTATGTGGTTGAGTATCTCTTTTATGGAAGTCAGGTAACACGTTTTTGTTCTCCAGCTCTTGTTATCCAATTCTACATAATCCGTTGATCTTCTTTGAATACATGCGTAATTCTGCACAGACTGTATTGCTATGTTTATCTGATCTTTTAGTAGAAATTTCACACGTCTGTGTCTGTACAAAGTACATGTCCAGTCATATTCGTTTTTCTGTTCTTCATCTCAATGAAATAGTCGTTTTTCATCCAATTTAACCATGTAAGCCGTTTACTTCCGAAAGTTTGCAAGATTGCAGCCAAGCTTTTATTCTTATGTTTATTCTAAATCTAGAATCCTATCAATTTCCTGCCGAGACTTACCATATAGCATCTCCCTGTTCTAAAGTTCTTCCGCGGTCCCTTACAAGAGCGTTACTTCTAGTTGGGATCAGTAAGCTTGAACCCAAACTAACTAGTCCACCTCTAACCTCTGTGGTCATTAAGTAGTCATCATAGGAGGGTAAAACACAATTTGTGGAAGTAACATGAACTCTGGCGCAATCAGCCCCAAATACTAGTTTACCTCATCGGTTTGTCTTCCACATGGTACTTCAACCTGTGAGTATGCCTTATTGATGACCAGACGGTGAACAGGGTGTCTACCGTTGGACTAAACAATCACTGTCGTGATAACTAGCTGCTAATCGGAAAGTTCCTATATAATCTATAATATGCACTATCCGCGACTGTTGGCAGCACTATAGCAGAAGTCTGAGTACTATCGCTCACACGATTTCATCTAACTGTTTGGCTACTGGAACTTTGTTAAACTTGAAACAGCAGCAGCAGCTCGGTTCACCATCATTTTGTGATAGACTGTCCAGGGGGGTTTGCAGTTCATGTTGGGCAAGTCTACTTAACTGAATTCTAACGAACCAATGATAACGATAAGTAATTTGGCATGCTGTTTTTGTTACTGATTCGAATCCTGCCGAAGTCCGGATTTTTCGCAATTTAGTCTCTTCTAAACCAATGGTAACCAGTTAAATGCCAAATGCAGTTGCTCATTGTATCCACACTCCGATGACGTAATTCAGAGGACAGCAATGAAACAAGGCACAAACCACTTTTTCCTTTCGCTCAACATCTTCTGAATTCAAAACACACGGTAGCGATGTCGAGGTTTTGTGAATTGTTTACGCAACTAGTAGGAACCGGTAACGATGTGTTTATAAGACCCTTTTCTGCAAAAAGATTACATCCCCACCTATTGTAAGTGAAGTGAGCTCGGACTGACAGTGTAATTTTGATTTATAAACAGCAGTAACTAAAACACGCCCTTATGAACATCCAGTAAAATGTTACTCTCCAAACTTATGCTATGGCTAGAACCCATTAATAGTGGCTATCGTTACCTAGTCTTGAAATTAAATTCTGGTTCTCATTTTTCTATCCTGAACCTATCGATTACTACTCAACCAACCCTGCACCAGACAAGATGAAATCATTACATGAAAAGGAGTGTTGAATTGTAATCGGCAAAATTCCAACTATCCACCCCGGTTCAAAAGAGATCGATTTCTGAATACTAACGTGACAGAGTGATTAGTCAGTTATACGTATTATGTAGTTCATGGTGTTGTGGTTAACACAGTGGTCTCAAAAACCTGAGAGCCGGAGTTCACATTTTTGTTCGAACAAGGACGTGCGCCAATGATTAAC
The DNA here is from genome assembly GCA_014338405.1 of Paragonimus skrjabini miyazakii. Taxonomy (NCBI): domain Eukaryota; kingdom Metazoa; phylum Platyhelminthes; class Trematoda; order Plagiorchiida; family Troglotrematidae; genus Paragonimus; species Paragonimus skrjabini miyazakii. The sequence goes on from JTDE01001085.1 coordinate 94,306, forward strand.
TCTAATGTGAAATAGTCTCGAGTGTAGAGTTTTCCTTCTAAGTGAGCTGGTAGAGATGTGTACATTGATGAGAATTCCACGATCTAGTGTGGGTTGTATTCAGTCTGAAATAATCTTGATAGTAGAATTCTGTCAACGAGTTAAATCATGCTCAGTTGGCTCGGCAAAGCCAATAGCTACATTCTATCTGGGAAGTCATAATACTGTAGTTTTTAACTGGATTCCCTGTGTTATCAGTCTGATAATCATTGACGTAGTAAAACTGCCAAGTTTGCTACATAGCTGCTATGCTACACTGTACTGCAGCGAGCTCAAACGTGACCATGTAGGACGTACGTGCCTTGCGTGGTTCACCTGTAAAACAGTACTAACTTGGTGAAGTCTCTGGCGCATTTTCTCTAATAAAGTTTTCTTGTATAACACACCCTTATTATGTGTTCCTTCATTATCAAGGAGAAGCCGTATTCTATGTAGAAACGTCGCTGATAGATTATATTTCTGCACAGGAATCGTAATCTGCTGCGCGATGAAAGCAAGTTTTTATTAGTTTTTACTGTTGCATGATTCTCACCTTTAAATTGATACTCAGTGAATGAATTTGTCTTTTTCAGCATAATCTGCAGGCATAATTTGGAGGAAAAATCCTGCGGGTCACATCACCGCAATTCTTCTTTTTCGGTATATTTGAATTGTGGTCATTTTGTCTCGAGCTCCTATTCATCATGTCTGGCCATCTTTCCCAGATTTTAGTTGACATTGATAATCCAGCAGACTTACCTGCAAGATGAAAGCTCATACTCTGTCTGCTTTACATAGTGGACTGATTTAGAGAGGTACGTAGGCTGACTTGAAACCGTTAATGTGCCTATATAGTACGTGGACACACGCGTCAACATTTTTTTCCATACGACGGTATTGTTTATCTCTGTGTAATGATGTCAACAATTGACTGAATGGGCTGAAATTCAAATTTCGAAGTCGGTGATAGAATTGTCGTCTATTTTAAGGGCTATGGGCAAAATGTTGATAACTGACTCAAATCGATTATGGCTTAGAGATAAAAGACTACGATGGTTTACTGGAGAACAGTCGCAACTAGATCAAAATTTTGGTCAAAAACCAATAGTCTGCCAACGTCATAGACGGAATAATAGAGTAAATCTTATAGAAGGAGATTCCCTCTATGGCTACAGTTCCTTTGCAGATCATATCGTTTTACCAAACGGGGTTCTCAACTCCGGTTGGTAAGCTACTAAAGCCGGCGTGCTGACGTTCGTGCTGACGTCGTTCGTCACACATTAGACGCAACCTAATTACCGCAATCGAACACCGAGTCATACGATCGGTTGCCCATTATGTTCCTTGGAGTCAGAATTAACAGCATGACTGAGAGTTCCTGCTAGTGAGGTTGTCTGCAGGAGTAAACAAGACAGTTACTGTATGACCTTTCGAGTAGATCAAAAGTTTAAAACACGGTTTAAAAAACAGCGCTTTAAAGTTAAATCGCAATGGTTCGATCATACCAATATGACCGGTGGATAGTGAACACAGAACGGATGTTCTTTACAAGGCCCTTACGAACAAACACACTACTGTTAGACTCTATCCATAGCAAAATTCGGATTTATTGTCTGTAAAAATGTGTCGGCTACAAAATTAACGTTTCTATGAACGAGGAAGCTGCGGTGAAATACGATGGGTTTGCAACTACGAACAATAATCCCCCACTGCTCACCGGCTCGGTTGTCTCGTGATGCTGTTCTCTGTGGTTTTGGTGTGTCATTAAGTCTGTCTACCAGAATGTAACCTGTGATACCACCACACCGATTGGAATTGTGATCAGTAACATTAAGCTTACCTAGCAGTTGAAGTGTCATGAAACGATGTATTTGGAATGTGTATCATTGCCGACCTTGATGTGTATACAAATTGAACCTGACTCATAATTGATCGTAGCTATTGCATTCCCAGTCAGCCCCTTTTGAAAATAATTGATGGATAGTTTATATGAAACCAAAATCTCTACTGCTCACCACTGAACTTGCTTTTGATTAAATTCGACCAGTTCTACTGCAGATTCATTATCAACACATCAGGAAGCAAAATAAGAAGATTTTGTAGCCTTCGGTAGCGGTTTCATGCATCCGAACCACTGTGTGCACTCGAATACCAGTCGCGCTGATTGCGCTTATCAAGCAAGCAGTAAATAAATGAACCATGAACCGGTCATTGAGATTAGTTTTATCACTTTCGAATGAGAGGTTATCATGTCAATTTGTTCGGGTGTAAGGAAAGAAAGTTTCAGCAAATGAAAGGTGTTGGCAGTGCCATTTTCCCCCAAGAGATTTAAAACAGTTCTGATATCAGCATATCTTCGTTGGTTTGAAAGAAACGAGAATGAAGTGCCTAAGGGGACCATAGTTATGACTCGGGTGATGTGCGGGTCATTCATAGGTCTGACGTGGTGTTAAATTGTTGAAAATATGAACAAGACTCTGTATAGAAGTCTACTCGATTCAGTCAGCTAGATGCGGGAGGTGGGGATCAATTCCGGTGGTGATGTTGTCACCTGAACAACTCAAAGGTTCATTGATCAGTTAACTTTCGATTACTCTTTGTGAGCTAAATATAGGAATATCACTTCGGACTTTTAATTCTGAGTCAGTTCCAGCATTCGTTTTAGCTGGTCGACTACAAATGGTAGGAAGTGCATTGGGAGCAGTGAGATTTGTTTGTCACTGTTCGAATGGTTCGCAGTTTTTTCACTCATTAGAGCTGTACACTTTCTTTGTTCTTCCGAGTTTTGCTGTATTTTGTCATAATCAAAACACTGAATCCTATCGACCTAAAAGTCGTTCACATCTTATATAATATTTTATATGAGAAACAATCGCATTTCTCAAGTCAGTGTTTTCATTATATACCTTGATGATAAATTTATCATGTTGGAGTGGTTTTTGGTCCAAATTTAACATATCGGTAGCCGTTGCTAGTTGCTAGAAAATTGTCTTTACCAACCACTAAAGCTCGGTTGCCATCTCTATACTTAGACGTGAATATGGCCAGCTGTCCTTCCTTCAGAATAACCGGTTTTATTTTTCCGTTAGTTCAGCTCGGACTCGTTTTACGTACACACGTTTACTGTCTCCAAGATCACTATTTTCCGGGTTTGGTTGAATATTCAGCATGGCTGCCAGTGTGTATCCCGGTGTAGCGGTATGACAAATTTGGTATCAGGCTTTGTTCTGCGTGACCTCCCGACTAAGGTCTGAATGATGCTGAGTACCGTTCGTTATAAATTTTAAAGAATAGAACAGCAAGTCGACAACGGAAGTATTATGCTAGTTTTTGTGACCAACTTTAGCTGATATCATGCCCAATTCTTTTCAAAAAAAATCGAAAATACGAAAAACTAACAATCACGTATGATGTGGAGTCGTAAACAAATATTTTCTTTTTGTTTTGTGACAGCAGTATTTTTTGTCTTACGTTTTCCTTCTTTTCTACTAATAATCTGTGTCACTGTCTACAAACTGACAATCAATCGGTCTTCAGACCGGTGTGCAACAATAACAAAAACACTGGAAACAAAAATACAGCACCGAAAGCTACAGACTGGGTATTAAACATAGGCGGCACCGATGTGGAAGGCTCATACACGTTCGTTGAGTAACTAAGACTGATTCGAATTAATCCTCTACAGTACATGTTCAATACTCAACAGACTTCTGTTTTCATGTGTAGGAGAAAATTTTAGTAGCTTCAAAGTTTACTTTTATGAATGACACGAAGTTAGACATGTTTGTGATTGCTTCCGTGAATAGCTTTTTGACCAACTGTCTTGTATCTAGGCTGAAATAGGCACAATGTCAGAACACACGTACAATACGAACAGGTTAGGCACACATTAAAAAAACACGGTAAACGCAAGCGGTACAAGTGGTTAGGATTCAGTCGAAAGCAAATGCATCAAGATAGGTTTTTATCATATAGTGCTCATTCAACTCATTTACAACTCACTTAAATTATGGTGATAAGTTTTGTGGACTACACCTCTGATAGATAAATACGATGTTGTAAACAAAACTATTTACTGACTGTCAGCAGAACTTAGCGGAATGTGAAAAGTATACAGTTCAGATGTTCCAAGCACCTTTTAAAATCGAGCAATCAAGCAATGTTTACTCAATATCGGTGGTTTTCGTATGAACTAACATGTTGCTTGTGGTTTGGCCTAGCTGGTCACAGTATCCCAAAATTCATACATAGATAGTCGGGGCAAAATGTACCGATCCGTATGCTTCAAAAACGGCAAGGTTGATGAGCTCAGCGGTGTGAACTGATGCGTCTTCTATGGTGTCAGTCTCAGGCGTAAATTTGTCTACAGCTCAGCAGTTTTGTAAATACTTCGGTGCGGATAATGACAAACATGTTCTGAATGTGTAAAGTGAAGTACTCAAATAAACATTGTAAACAATCCGCACTGTGAGATGAATCAAACGTCCGCACACGGTTTCATTGGCGGGCTGAACGCCATCAGCATGAAACACTTCGAAATCGTAACGGGAATGTAACTAAAATTTAAGACCACTATAATAGACCTTCAAGATTGCAACCACTAATTACGTACTGATTAAATACTGACTTACACCTTCCAAGTGACCAGACAGCAGTTTATGTAAGAACATCGTGTTATCGTAGAACGATTCAGCAGAGAATCTCCACGTTCTTACTTTGTGAGATAAAATTGCAGTTCAACAATTTGGGGCGCTGAATTTTTAACAAGCGGAACTCTGTGCAACTTGGGTCTTATCGGGGGTTGAGAAAGAAATTATGACCGGACAAATAATACAGATGACAAAATCGAGCACTACAAAAGAACAATCACTGGAAACAAATTGCTTTGTGCGGTTCAGATGGGCAGATGTTCAATCTGGAAACAGACATTCACGAATGCAGCAAGTCTGGGTGAGGGTAAATTATGTTACATACATATCTGATGCATGCAACTCGGTAGCTGCTAACAGCTCCGTTATTAGTTGTTCGGATTAAGTAGAATGAAATAATCGTGTTGGTCTGGGTAAGCAACTTGCCTGAAATCTTCTAAAATATGACATTCTTGATGGGTTCGGGTGAGCCGTAGAACATGGATGACTGGATTTTTAAGAAAGGGGAATGGAACTTTAACCCTCTTCTTTCTTACGTTCAAGACGGATAGGTGTTGTCACCCGTTTCTTTCCATGTATATCGCAAAGATTCATTCTTCGGCGTTTCATACTGCGTTTCTTAGTGCCTCTGTAGTATGCGTATGATAGTAGCCATACGGTGAGGCGGTTGACACGACTAACAATATACATTCAGAAAGTTAAAGCACTTTGTACGTAGAAGTAATCTTATAACATCTACTCTCAGTTACTTGAGAACCCGATTAGGACGAATTTACTTTCTTTACATGTTACATGTTTTTTGTTGCATAAGTTTCATTTGATTAGACATTTTTGTGGTCAGTTAACAAACTAGCAAACATCTACTAAAACTTCTAGGAAAGTTGGTAGAGGAACTTGCAAACACCTGACTCTAGTGTTCATCAGCGACAGGGTGAATTACTTTTCGACCTAGTTAGGTTTTATCAACACCGAACACGTGAATGATTCGAGCCAAAATCTGAAAGTAGATATCAAGATGGTAGATCCAACTTAGTTTAACTGTATCTGGACGCCAAGGCCACTGTGGATGCAAAAAAGGGGGTAAGTCATGCAATGACTAAGAAGAGAAGTTCCCAAGCTACTTTATAATCGTCTACTTAACGTCAGCGGATAGGTGTCTGGGTTACCATTCTTGTATTTTTTTTACAGGTAACGGGGTTAGAATCTTCGGCTATGGTTAGTCTCAGTTAGATCGAAAAAGATATCCATCACGCCAACAGAATAATCTGAGGTCAACCGATAACGATTCACTTCTGTGGAACATGTCAAAAGTGTACGTTGCGGTCCGGAAATAGAACCAGTGGAGGAGTGTGACTCACTGACTTCGTTTGGCAGATCGAATTGAAGTGGTCATGTAGTTTTGTTGTCAGTTCTGAGGTATTTATCTCTAACTTATCAAGAAGAAGATAGATTTTCAGTAACTGTTCCTTAGTACCACCTAGTGCAAGTGGTTAATCAGCCACCAAATGAGCATTCTAGGAATTGAACTCTTGCCTCGGGGTTCTTATTTGGTGAACTCATTGGCGGCTAACTTTGAAGACAGTGGACTCTATGGATACCCCCGTTATGGGAGTGATAGAGAAGGGTCAGACGTGATCTTATAGGCCAGACGATTTTCAAATGAGTAGATAATTTGATAATCATCAACAATCACTATTCATTTATTACTACGGAGGATCATACTGGAATACAACTGAGACGTAGTTTACATCAATTACAAACCTATCATCTAGCAGATCAGGTTACGTCAGCAATTCTCAAGATATAGACTGAATATCCAAAAAATAAATCGAGGAAAACTGTTTTTGCTGCACAGTGTACTTCAGAATCGCCCTTCTCAAAGTCTGTCTGAGACAGTTGGGTAATCTGGTGATACCATGGTCATACACATGCCTGAGTAGTGCACCAGATGGCGGATATCTATCTGCCACTTACTATAAGTATGTGACCTAACTCTCTGCTAGATTTCAGTCAACCCTTACTCCGCCTGCACCAGTCACCTTGTCTACGACAAACAGGCAACTCGATTAGTCTAAACGAGAATGAAACTGAACACAATATACTGGATTGGTTCGAGATAGAAAGAGTGAGTTAAAAGACATTTGGAACAATTACAAATGGTCATCCCTAGTCGTCGCTACCAGCGCAAGGTATCCATGGGATATATCGCGTCCATAAAACTGGGGGAGATTATGAAACCACAGTCATAGAATAGCATAGATATTAGTTGTCTCAACTACCGAACGGAATCTCTGCAATCGGCCAGCTTTCGACATATCTGTGGTGAGCCTACATCATCTTCTACATGCCTTAATAACGGTATCGGTTAGCAGACACGCACGAGTTTTCACTTTTCCTCCAACTTCTTGTTCTCGTAATCGTCTGATACACCTACGATTGTATGAACTCTCCTGTTGGTTATGGTTTCAATTAACGTCCATTACAGTCCTAATAAAAATATCCCTTCCTCATCAATGGAGCGTGTGCACTTTCAAACGATTACAAAAGTCGTCCGATGAGTGAAGTTAACTATGATCTACGTAGTTTTGTAGAATGAGTCAGTATCCCTCTTTCAATGAAAACTGCTCGTTGGGAGGCAACGGTTCGGACTAGTGCACGCGTAAACCGAAAATGTTCTCAAGGAACAGTGCCACTCCAAACAGACCATTTAGTTTTAACCAGAAAAATGTGTGGTTTTGATAAAACTAAATATTCTGATTGGTTCGGGAGTCATTTCCTCTTAAACCTAAAAGCAGATCTACTTATCTGCGCTCTGGCTTCCTTTACGTTACTTCAAATCAAAAAGAGAGGTCATTGGTTTTGTGAATGTGCCCTGGAAGGAACATTTCACTACGTTCTACTGCGTGCATATGTCAACTGATCGTTTTTTAAAGTATGTGGTTGTTGAAATCCCGTTTCACTTGTGGTCTCCCTGTCCTATCATCTCGGAAAACAACATTAAATGTCTCCATTCTTCCAAGGGTTAAGAACAACTCAGGTAGGTAGAATATTTATTCTATCTTTTCATTGTTTCCACGGTTAGTTGCTATAACCTGACTGCTGGTCCAGTTCTAAAGATATTACGTTGCATGTCTGTTGTCTCTATCCTCTAGTTCACATTCTCATTGTTGGTACAACAAATGTCACACGTATACACGCACACACACTTCAACAAGCCCGTGATTGTAATGTCATCGTTCTCTAGCTCAGTCGAGCAACGCTCACCCGTTTGTAGCTTTTTGATTGGTCAAGCGTTGACGATTGAGCAAGTGGAAACTGACCTCCTACCTCCCCTCCGTCCAGAGTCACGATCGCTACTCGCTTTTACTACACGCGTGCGTGCGTGTTGTCAGCCCGTGGTGGGTGTGAGTAGGTGTGATTACGGCTCATCACCTGTACATCAACCCTAGCAGTTAGTGGACAATGCCTTTCTCAGGTGTTTCACTTGGCGAAGACTGCCATGTGTGCGTGTACTAGTGCATGTGTGCGCACGCATTCTTGAGTTCATTTAAATGACAATGAATAGGAGCCAATGGGAAACGGGTTCCCCCAGAAATGAAGGAGACCGAAATAAAATTTAGGTCTATGTAATGAACAGTGCTTGAACGATTTGTAATCAGTTCATACCTTGGTCAAGTGTTGCTGATACTGTGATTTTACTGTGAACTAAATTGCGCGGATCTGTTGAATAGTGTTCTACTTTGCAGGTGAGTTCTTTCACAGAAATAGCTGACAATAGCTCTCTCGTCAGTATGACTACCTGTATATGTTTTTTTGCGGCACAAATTATTTATTCAATGAGTTTCAGGTGGTTTATTTTTGTAAAAAAAATAGCCCCTTTCCTTAAACACATGGCTCAGTTAAATTAATTTCCTGTGTTTGTTTGAAAGTGGAAATAAAGGTTCTGGACATTTCGAAGCGAGTTAGGAAAGTTAAATCAAAATTTTATCTCAAGAAACTAATTTTCAGTAACAACGATCAGGTGATTCATCAGAATCTGTGTATAACTAGAGGTCGCCTTCGAATCTGTCACAGCCTAATTAGCATTCTCTATTGACAGATTTATTTGGATACGCTTTCTTTCTAACGAATTGGATATTTCGAGTTGCACATTACTCATATTCTGTCACAGTTGTCGCATTCATGTAGACTTTCCAGTCGGCCCATTTCGAAAAGAAACACTAGACTCGAGTTTCGCTCGCAATAGAGCTCGTCAGTAGTGTTTATTCTCGCCACGACCACGCTTTGATTAAGCGAACGTTTTGACCACTACGCAACTGATCTCATAGTAGGCATGACCAAATTATCGTATCTGAACGCTCGACCACTTTCGCTCGTGAGTAATGACCAGATTGTCCGACCGCCTCTAGAGGAGACACAGTTGCTGTCTGTTAACTCCAATTGATAACGCCGTGATTAGGATTTCCCAGACAGGTGGAAGTCCCCGATCTCATTAATCCGCTGGGCGATATTTTGATATTGCTTATACTCACATATAGGTTTACTTGATGTAGTTTGTGCACTACTCATACGTGATCACAGCATACACATTCGGCTGGACCTTTCGACCACCCCGTTCCAAAAGTGAACATCAGACTGGAATTCCGCACTTATAAGAGACCATCACTAGTGAATATCTTTGGAGATACCAAGATTTGAATTTTAGTCCACGTTTTCACGAGATAAATATGTGAACCACTGCTCAGTTTGCATGAGTTTAGGTAGGACGGACTTATCATATCTGATCTTTCAACCACGTTCTCAAGAATTTTTTGCTCAAGCTGGTTTACTGCTATATTGTTTTTCACAGCACTTATGAAAACTCGCTTCTAACGGTTGGGTTGAATGTAAACGGAACAACCATGGTTATTTTGTAGGCCATTTTCTAAGTAGTGAATCGTAAGAATGAGGCCAATTTTGAGATGGCGTCCTAGATCATTGGTGAAATCATCAAGAAAGCTCTCATTCTGAAATACTAAACTATTTCAAAAAAAGTCAACTAGAAAATGGAAAGACATGGTTACTCAAAAAAGACTATTCAACGTTACGTTCCTGCCACATCCATAATTGGAAAAAAATTGAAGCAAGAAATCTGATCAGTCTGGTATTAGGCTGCTTACGAAAGTGTGAGAAAGGTTTCGTTTTTGGCCATCCGGCAAAAACTACAATACAAAATGATGTTTTATAGCGAAAAAAATGTTACGTAAAACAAATGACCAACATAATTATATCCAAAGGATCAGTCAACCTGGGCATCGCTCACAAGCTAATGTAATTTGATGTGTAGACTCGCCAATCTGAGTTCAGTGGTCAGCAAGGCTGCTTCGTGTCAGAACGTGAAGATCCGTTTAGTCCAACCCAAAAAAGCGTGAACTTTGAATGGCTGTAACGGACACATTGGAATATCTATGGGAATGCAAAAGTTGCGATCTGTTCTGAATGATGTTCAGCACATGTGAGGTGTTTTTTTAACTTGGCAACGACTGGTTTACCCCGGGAGGGTATTAGAAATACGGTTAGTGATTAAAGTGTTCCCTTAAACGTCAAAAAAACAATTCAACTATTAAGTTTGTTTTCAGTTAGTCGTTTTCAAGCTAATCTACAAAACCAGACAAGTCGTAGTTGCAAGATGTCACAACGATTTTACAAAATTGCACAACAAATATGGCACGACTGGACTATGACGTTTTTCAGGAGCTTTATGTATCTAACTTAACACAGGTCAGGTACACATGACCTTGTTCACTGCACAACATTTCTGAGAACTTATCAAAGGATTTTCGGTTACCTTCCAAATGCAGTGGGATATGCGCCTGATGACCTTGGAATGTTTACAAAGTTAACCAATAGTGTAAAAGATACGTTATGCAGCAACAGATATCAGATAGAACGAGGGGTATGCTACTGACACTGTCCAGAGCATGGAAATTAGGCAAAGTCCGGATTTTATCGGGGGTAACAATAGCTTGTGAATAGTTGAAAGACTCCGCTTACTTAGACTGGTGATTAAAAGCTACATTAGTGATGGGAAAACTCTGTTGTTGGTCCTGAGGTTGTCTTACACCTCAGGACAGTTTAAATCGTTGGTGTTTTTCAGACTTGTCATTCATGACCTATTAAGTATGAAGGGATGAAACTATTGTGCAGTTAAATTGTGAGTATCCTTTTCATCTCTCTTTTTTAAAAGTTTATTCTTGTTTACGAAGGTTATTTCATACACCGCATTGAATGCATCAATTCTCTCGACGACTTGGTGTGTTATTGGGCGGTTTGACTAAAAGCACTTAGGTTGCAGACATATTTAACACAAACCATAGTTAATAGTCAATCGCACTTCCACTTACCCTAAAACGATAAGACAGAAACAAATAAATGAATTCCAGCTAGGTTTAAGGCGTCGCGGTTTCCCAGTTTTTGCTGTAAATTTTTCCGAATCTTTAGGTTCCCAGACAAGCAAGCGCACTATGACGATTATGGCATGTCTCCGTGTCAGCTACTTTGTGTCCCATTATTAAGTTCTCGTCTAACCACCACGATGACTTTTCTAGCATGTCCCAGGTTCCGTTTTTAAACGAGAATGATGGCACACGAAGTATATACTCGATCCAACGAAATCAATCGGTAGTTATTTTGTAGAGTAGTGAAAGCTCACATTTTTATCCCTGAATGGCTTTTGCCTGAAAGCTCTTTGCTCAGACGATAAGTCGACTATGCTCAAGCAACTGTGTGCACACAGTGGCTGTCAGAAATAGACAATCGACAAGAAGCTGTCACTGGAACAGATCAGACTTTACAGTCATATAGTTGGGCAGACAATCTATGCACTTCCTTCACAGGAAGTTCATACCGTTTCATAGGCACAAGTAGTGCAGGTTGATAATTGCCATTCTGGTTTTGAATTGCAGCTGCCGGTCATTTCAACAACACTTCCAGCAGCTGCTTAGACAGATAAAATTATTAACTACTATAACAAACACACTTGTGCACACTGAGTGAAACCAATGTTTTGTGGTCTTCCGGAACTGGCATTTTGTACTCCTGGGATCCAAAGTATATTTTATACAATAGAAGTGAGCTCGCAAACTTGTTTGGGGCATTTGTGTTGTATACGAGTCGCTCCAAATTAGGGGATGAAGTTAACATTTATTGAAAAAATATTAACTTTGCCATCTTGAAGAAGATGAACGCCATCAGACTATCCGTCGTCTAATAGTTTCTTTAAAGTGTGGAGCTAAATAGGGCAGGTGATAGTAAATAACCTTACGGAACACTGCTTATGATGGGAAAAGGTCAGATTGTTCTGATTGTTCTGATGTTTCTCAATAAACGGCTTGGATAAACCAAGCTTACTTATCTGATATACCCTCCTTCAAAAGACCCAGATGGAAAGCAACTCTTCCAACGGAATCGTGCGCTTCTTGAATGTCTAAAGAGACAACCAACATGTATTTTCAGAACTTGTTCAGAAATTCTTTTGGTCGCCACTTGGACGAAAACTACATTGTCATTCCGCTGTCTAAATTTCTTGAAACAAGACGTTTACGAAGAATCCTTGAGGTTGCAAAAGTCGACGTAATAGAACTCATGACTTCATGGATGGCTGGAACACACACCATGGAAGATAACAACTGGTGCGCATTCGTCCCCGGGTGTAAAGTTTTAGAGCTATATTTCAGCAAGAACATGAGTTGAGTGCTGGTTGCGAGCGGTGTCACTATCTTAGTGAATAGCTATGGAAAGGTTGTTCTCAATCGTACTGTACCAGCTATCTCTTTCTGGGGAGTTTGGACACGGACGAAAAATGTTTGAGCTGGAAGTCGGATCCAGAATTAGCAAAATGAAATAACAGGTCTGGTTAACATAGTCTTCTAAGGCTGAAACTGAAATCAAACTTCTTCACAATCGTCTCTATTCTATCAAAGAAAACTTTTACCGGCATATCCAGGCTGGAATATAGTCAGCGTGTTCTTATACTCTGCATTAAGATGGAAAGGGATAACACCGGGCAGACAGTCGGTCATTTCTGTAATCACGTACTCACTCTGAAGAATTTTGGGCGCTTGAATCGTCATAAAGATTGTCTTTATTTTAAAGGGAAGCACTTTAGTCGACTTGAAGCTTTAACTCTCTGTACTTCTTGGTTAAACTGAGGAGAACAGACAGTACTTCCCAGTGAACCCTGAACGTGTTTCACTTATCGAATGCACCTGAGAAAAAAAACCTACATACTGGTTGCATTCAGGTTAAGAAACAACGCTGACGAAGGCTGTGATGTTTCATGTTTGAAACCACTACCACACTTTTATCAGCTTGAATCATCAACTCTAAAATTTCTTCCGGAAAATGTCTATTCAGGAACGGTTTGCTTGCCCAAGAGCTCAGATATATCCTCTAAGCTAATTCCGTCAAGCTTTTTAACCGTCCCAATAAGAATTATCAAGTCATAGTGTAACTGGATCTAAAATTATAGTCTTCGTATAAGCAACAGTAAAACTGACTACAAAATACGCCTTCTGTGTTCTGGCAAGTCTTTTCACGTGGGTTTAAACCATTAAAATGCAAAGTTTTCTTGTGCATAATAACTTTAAAAGGTAAAATAAGAAATATCACGTTGCCGTGGTAGATTTCACTGCTGTAGTGGTGATAAGCAGTTTGTGCTGATAGACAATCAACGGTTCTATGGGTTGTATTTTATAGATTGAATCTGATTTAATAAATTTAACAGTCTGTCATAAGCACTTACAAAGGCTCGTAGAGATGTGCTCTACCATAATCAATGTGTTACAGCGTTACTGACCTCAATTTTGAGATCCGTGGGCTTTCGACCATTTTATTCAGATCAAATTTGCTTTGCTTCATACTCACATCGTAGACTGATACAAAACCATTGTGTTCATATCTGTTGGTATGTTGTGCCGAATGTGATAAGGACCAGATTTCATGTACATACCAATTTCGTGTGTGGTAGTCAATCTGTAGGCTGATAGCTCATTTTCCACGTCAGGTTTTGGACGAAGAACTCGGCTGATAGATAACCGTGCTCTTTAGACTTGTTCTCCGACTATGACGTCTATGATGCGAAACTCTGTCATCAAGACAGGCTGTATAATAAATGAGTAAGTGTTTTAGGGTACGGTTTCGAACGCTCAAATCTACCTTCTTTGGTAACGAAACATTCACAATCTACCAGGCAAATTTCACGAGCAGCTGGACATAGACACCATCCATTCAAGAGGGACAATTGTTAGATCAATGTAAATATTGAACCGCTAGGTCTTTAAAATTTAGTCTTTTTCTCTCAGTTAATACGATGAGATAACGCAAACTTATTTAGATTGAGAAAGGTTCTAATCAGGTGTCATTCGCGTATGAAAAAATCACGTTATTGTCAACTCCTTAACTTCGTATCCTTGGGTTGATTCTGAGCAGATACTTACCTAACTATTTACTGGATTTATCAATGAAAGAATAACCAATCTAGGATTCAAACCCACATATCTCTAATTCCTAACAGAACTTCGAAGTTTTTAGCATATCCCCAATTAGTAACACTCCGATCATTTGTGATGGGTAATTGTACAGTTATCTTTTACAAATGTTAAACATGTGTTCCTCAAATTTACATAACCTAGAAGATCAAAGTATGTTTGTTTATGCAGGTGTCCTGTTCACGATAAAGCTTTGGATGAGCAGATGAACTTTAAAAACTAACGGTTTTATTGCTAGTTTCTGGATCACAGTATTATTCATGATACTTTCAACTAACATATATTGGTGATGATTTATAAGATTAATTCATGGCTGTCTAAATCTATCTTCTGGCCTTCTGTCATAACTACTGATCAGATAGTATAGCCGCTTGATATACTGTTCTGTGCATGAGTAAGAAAGAGCATTTAAACGGAGGATAAACGAAAAAAAAGAAACGATAAACGTGGTGAAAGATTGTTATTCAAAAGTTAGAAATGATATGGGTACCAGTAAATGAGTGACTGTGTCATGTTTTCATATTGGATAGTAGTTCAAACCGGCTAAGTGAATTATCACGGGCCCCAATGAAACGGACATCACCAAATCACCGTAATCAAAGGAATTGCCAGATTTTTCACATTTTATGAACATGCGTTTGTCTAACCATATTGTATTTTGTACTCAGCTATTGACGATTTTGGTGGTTAATGTCCGATGTGGCAAACGCTCTGTCGGCATACCTGGCACGTGAATCAAACACTGCAGATGTTTATTATTTGGTCAATTGATCGCATGTGAGAAAGTTTTTGAAACAGGCTAAGTTATTTGCGCGTTGCTCATAGTTGACGCGAGTTAACCGATTAAAACACCAGTGATCAAACATTGCGAATCTGTTTATATCAACGTTAACAACGGACTATACCTGCAGACCATAGAACAAAGTAAATCGCGCAGAAGCACAGCGAATCTATAAATCCCAATAATTACTGTCAAGTAGTGGAAGATTTCACTTGGTATTAATTGAGCATCACTTACAGATGAACTCATCCTCTATTCCCATGGATGTTTAAGTTAAAATCTTTTAAACGAGACTTCTGTATTCCAGTTTCAATCTTGTTAGAACTCGTTAGCAGTGCATATCCTTTCCATGGACAGGACCGGAACTCTGACCACACTCTCTTGAGACGATCGCGTTAATTACCGCCCCGCTTGACCTCACATTATGTATGACCGTAATAGAACATGAAAACATTCAGCCACATTAGCTCGATAGTAATAATCAAGTTTTATCATCCTGTCAGGGGTAAACAGTAATTATCCTGTTAACTACAAATGAAATCACAGAAGTCAATGAAGTTTCAGAGCATTGCGTACAAACCAATGTGACTGATTGCTTGTATAATAATTCAATCGTGCCCGATGTGTAATCAGTAAAGCAATAGATAATCTGGTTGCTTGATGACGATGTGGTGATAGTTAAACTCACGGTATTGACTAGGTGCTACAAAACTGTTGTACTTCAACCAGAACATTGTTCAAGGCTGATGCGCTTTTCAAAAGAGGCTGGCCATAAGGACTAGGAGAGTGCGATAACTTCGATCGTTTGTGGACGATGTTTACTCCACATTCCAGTCGTACCAAACACGTTCACTGGTTGAACAGTATTCTGATGTGTAACCAGATTATTGCATCCGTATACCATGAGTTAGCTCCAGCAACCAATTGCTTGTAATTGCCGTGATTGATACGTCTACGGGGGTTCTGTACGGATTTCGGAATGTTAGCATTTTTGTTGAACTAAGTCGGTGACTAAATTATGGCAAAAAATAACCTAATCCAATAATAACCGAAGCTTGCGTTAGTTAGTTGAATAGGGATGCAAAAATTACAGCGTAGGTTAATCTTTAATATGTGCCTCTACTGCCTCCTGTTATAAGCGCTGAGGCAACAGATGTACACAAAATATCCGGCAACTTAGCACCACATCATAAACTGTCACAAGATTTAAAGCTAATGAATACTGGTAACCCTCAGAAAAGTGGTGGCTCTATGTTTGCGGGTTATTTACTGGAAGTCTGTAATCCTTCACTGCAGAGGTCGATATAGTTAAGGGCATAGACATACTCTGTGTTACCATGGATAGATACAGTCTGCCTCGATAATCTGACAAGGTTGAGCCAAACCGTGATAGTTTCATGCAACATTTTGCACAGCATTATATTACTAAAACTTGACTTGTCTTCTGCAATACTTAAAAAGTTGACTTAATTTGCAAGTTAATTGATAACAGTCGATTTTTTCACTTCGTCCTATATTACTATCTACGGATTTAGTTAAAAAAGTCTGATTAAGACTACTTAAAGCTGTTAGATATCCTTACTTATTCAACAGTCACAAAGTTACGAGACCGATGCTGAAGGACTGTTGAGCTATGCTGTGGCGCACTGATTAATTGATTAGTGGTATGTTCATAGGTGAGAGACGTGTAATGGATGTTTATTCGTAATTTATTGCTGGCAAGAAGCCCAGCGATAATAATTGTCAACCTTACCAACAGGATTTAAACTCGCTGTGGTCAATTTTGATTAAAAAGTACTTGTCGCAGTGACCATCGTTTAACACATGTGCGTGCGGCGAAGGTAGTAGGACAAAACACTTTATCATATTCTTCTATCTGTATTATAGCATGAATTCTGATAGTTACACTACCGACTATAAATTTTCTTGTATTGAGCCATAGAATAGAAACAATCTGAGCAAGATTCCACTAGTGATCTCCATGCCACCGGACAATCACCTTTATCTAGTAGACCAATCGTAGGCTTCTTACCGACACCGGGATTTGAAGTCTAGGATATTTTCTAATCAGCAGCTGTACTGCCGGATGTATTATTACCCAGGGCACTAGACATGACCGAATTCACATGTCAATCTGTCCAGCCACAGTCACCGGTCAGCAGCTCTCAGGCTGTCAGACTGTGTCAAGATAAGAAAGTGTAACCGTCCTGGTAATCCCAGTCGATGGTCTAAGAATCACCGATATGCTCTAACAAAAGTGAAACATATCTAGCGCTTGACTTCAGAAGAGTGTGGCTGATAGTCAGTCTGAATGATAAATATGCTGTCAAGTAAAACTTTTCAAATTATATAACCAGAATCAAACAAAATATATCAGTCATCGGGCAGTGTTTGTGTGAGTTTGATTTTTAATAAACGATTACGTTTCAGCCAGTTCAACTTCCAGTCTTCGGTATGGTTGCTTATCACACGGACTTTGTTCGTCTAATTGGCAAAACTCTTCCAATTTATACTATATCTCCCGCTAATGGTTATCAAATTATTTGCAGTGTAAAATCAATGTTGCCCATGTTTAGACTGGTTCGGTGGAACAATTAGAACCATGAGTCGAAGAAATGACAGCCGTCTTACGAAACAGTTCTTAGAAATTGTTGATCTTAAGCAAAGGCATAAACCCATACTACTGAACAAGATGATGGGTAGAGAGGATTTCTAACGGTCGGTTTGCGCAAACCACAAGTACATGTGCACATTTGTCGTTACGTCAAATGGGAATAACCAGTCGGCTTTCGTTAATCTACTCAAATCTAACATGAAAAAGATCACTGTCCCTGTTTTCGCCTAGTCCTGTCAACCGTCCAGTTGATCTTTTGTGAATATTCTCATGCTTTGTTTAATCAGTTTGACACACAATCGCTATAGTTGGCATTCTACGTACAACTGTTCACCGTACTTCGAATACCATACGGCTAGACAGTAACTGAACAAGGCAATCAGTAAGAAATTGCTCTAGGAAGGGCATCATGATGTTCGTAGTATAACTTAAACTAACGTACAGGGTGGTAATGAGTAAACAGAGTGTTTGGTACTTTTAAATATCCGGTCATTTTGGATGGACAACATCAGTAGTCAATGTTCCTCTCCCTTGTTTTAGATAAAACCATTAACAGCGAGTTCCAGAGCAACTGAGTCATTCCTTTCAGTTAATTGAATAGTAGCTCGTGCACCGGCTGAAGTACTACCACTTTCTAACTTGAGAACATTCAAACCATCGTTGATTCGTTCATCATTAGGCATCCATATGTTTAATCTTTTACTGATTTTCCTATGGCAAACTTACGACTTACTAGTCTGCTTTCTGCATTCCAGTCGATTACCATTCCTCAAGTCTGTCAGTGAGTTTGCCGAGCTTAATGAAACTGTTGACTTTACATTTGAACAGTATAAAACAAGGTTTACCGAATCGATCGATACATAGGAGCAAGTGATAATAACGGTAGCAAACTGCTTCATTCACTCCGGGTAATCAGTCAGTGCGTGTGTAAAAGTGCGGTGAATTACAGGAATAGTTGATGCACATCTCATACCATACTCCGTCCAATGCCACTAGCTCTTTCCCATTTTCCTCGGAGTGTAAGTTGAGACACTTTGGTCCCAAATGTCGACTCGGTAGTCTACTAGGTGGCCGCACTTTTGGTCCCATTTAGTTATTACCGTTGTAGAACATTGTTTAAAGCATGAATAACATCAGCTGTCGAATTCAAACAGATTTTCTGGCGAACGACTTGCTGATTACGGGATAATCGATGGAAATTAACAGAACTGTTGTTTTATTATCTCTCAGTAAGGCAATAAGACAATGTGAGAACAACTCACCAGTGATTGAGATCAGACGTTTGAATATGAAGGTTTCTTCTGGCGTGTTAAGAAATCACTTGAGTAGTGATCGATGTGTGTGTCTTGCTTGCACTAACCTCGGTCGGTGCAAGGATAAGCTATACTGCCAAGTTCTAATCCATGAGTAAAACTCGAATCCACACAGTTTTTCCGCATGTAAATTCGGTGATAAACGTAAACAATAATTACAATTGTACACTGCTGTCGCTGTTCATTCTAAAGTCTGCATCCAACAATTGGCAATCAGGCTAATCAATATTTCACAGACCGTTTATCATTGTGCTTCGGAAAGTTCCATGTTGTTCTTAAATAACTGTGACATTTACAAATCATAATATTAGAGCGTTGTGGAACATTTGTTTAGCAGTGTGGATTTGAGACAGATGACCCTAAACACGGATGTGACAGAAATATAAAACCACTTCCGTTCAACTTCGTAATCTAAGTGCATCGTTTCTGTATGTTTGTCTTAAGTGAGCAAAAATAAATTACACTCAACTTATTCCATTATCCCTTGTCTATTGTCTCTCAGCTGTTCCATACAGCTGTAAATTCCAGCATTCTGGCACATGTTTCGACCGAGTATGCTTCCATGAGTCTCAGTCGAGTTAGGTCAAAACAACCTGCCAGAAAGTCTAACTTACAGATTTTTGAACAAGCTGTCATCTCTTCAGGAAGTGAAACATATCTACTGAGGCCTTATTTCAGTTTAAAAAAACTTTCCTTTGTGTATATGACACGGCAAATAAACGTAATTACTGGCACCATCCAAAATAGGTCATTCATCCATAGTTCGTTCGAAGTATAACAGCAAATTATACTTGATGGCCGACTAATGATTTTTTAATCAAAACACATTACGCATCAGAGCTAACCACATTAAGTATCCTTTCGTTGTTAGAACAACAAGTGTCTCTAACTACTGTGAAGGAATTTTGATGAGATATGTCGAGGACGATTCAGACAAGGAACACTTCAAATATATTATTTACAAGCACATCCATCACACGTTAATTTCAAGTACTTTAAAATTTTCGTTACACTCGACACCAAGGTTGAGTGGAAGGTCATCTTCCATTATGAAAGTTTACATATGAAGCTGGGTACTTTAAGAAGAGACTAGCAGCGCACCTTAAACTCTAGTGTTAGCTTATTGTCTTTTGGGACCTGTTAAAGCATAACTCTTCTCACATGACAGATACCACCTACCTTCGCTGACTTCCTCAGTGCAATCATGATTTTCGAGTCCTCCACGCGGTGCCCACGAATCGTTTCGGTGTTTACGTTGTATTATGCTTGCGTTATGTGACCAGTTTGTCTATACACGGCGGGTTCATATGCTGAGTACACATCTGAAAGCATTGGGATGATCCGGTAGTTCATTCGTGATCATTCTTGTGGTTATTTCGTTACCTGCTTAAGAAGTAACGGGTATCAAATAATTTTTCGCTATTATAAATTGTGTCTGTTATTTACACACAACTTATAAACCCTGAGATGTACAGCGGTTAGGTCTTCAATGATATGCTAGATTGTTTTAAAGTTCTGTAGCCGGATGTTTGCACTTCACACAGATGTTCATTTCGGTCTGAATTGACCAGGTTTGAATAGGCTTTGCAACGTGAGTACATTTTCAACGGTGACGGGGTATTTGAAAAATTAACAGTCACTATTTCAAATCAAAAGTGTAAATAAGGCCAAGAACCGAGCACGAAATTCAGCTCATCCTAATGGTCTGAGTTCTGCTAGCTGTACCTGGTCAAAAAGAGTACAGACTATCAAAGAACGCAGTTATGAGGCCTCATCTGAAGACTATACGAGTACGCTTAGGTCAGAAATGCCGGGATTAGTGACGTTTACTTTATGACCGACTTCTGCGTAGTAACTGTGTGTTACTTGTGTGGCAAAGCAGTTCTCGATTGCGGTATCAATCTCCACACCGACTCAATCATTTTATGAGCTCAGCGGTCGCTGTGTATGTCGGTTTTTGAATCCGGGCGCTTTGTTTCCTGTCAGAATTGACAGCCCCATCGTGCACAGAGATGACCACTGCTTATCTGTCCGACAGGAGGGTGTGGTCATCGACAAAATTTCCCCGCACGTGCCATCACGTCAGCATCTCGGTTGCGAGGATTCGCGCAGCTGGCAGAACCAAGTTGAGAATGACTATTAAAAAAACACAGAGGCCAACTGAGCAATTGTGTTGAATGTCTCATAAACTTGTCGGCCTGTTCACACAACCAGCTGCTTATGTTAGAACCCAGTTTATCGCAATACACACCATTACCCCATCAAGAGGTCTGCTGAACA
Source organism: Paragonimus skrjabini miyazakii (assembly GCA_014338405.1). Taxonomy (NCBI): domain Eukaryota; kingdom Metazoa; phylum Platyhelminthes; class Trematoda; order Plagiorchiida; family Troglotrematidae; genus Paragonimus; species Paragonimus skrjabini miyazakii. Next base: position 115,488 of record JTDE01001085.1, read on the forward strand.
ACGGAGAGTATAAGCACTACTGCGATGCAGCAATCTGTTTGCAGATGGTCATTGACTCAAGCACGGCATATTACGGAGAACCACATGGATAGGCGAGTTCAGCCGCCAGTTTAGCAGATACAGTTGAAAGTGACATTTCTGTCTAGCACGCAATACTAAGTACAACCACTGAGTCTCGGATACCATCGTAGTATGTAACTGCTATGAGAAACTAACGCAAAAATAAGGGGGCATGTTGTCTTAGTTATCTGAATGCAAACAGAACGGTTGATTACATTTAGCTTGTATATTAGCTTATATTCGACCAGTCTCAGTAAGCAGATTAGCACAAACGTTTCGTAATTGAGTGTTAAGTCTACTGTGGAGCCGTCAACTCATACACAGTTTACGCTGTCAGCTCCGAATAGTCGGATATGGTAGGGAAATTCCAAACACGCCATTTCATACATATCTTGCCAGAGCACGTCAGATCTTTTAGTATAAGGTACGTAGATAATTTAAAGCCATAATGGAGAAAGGTTGGTTGGCATTCGTTTTTTCCTAGTGAGTTAACGAACGAATTTACAAAAGCGATTGCCGTAGAATTGTAAAACGACCGGTTTGGCAGAGTTGAAGTAAAAGTATGCAGCGGGTGTCTGCACTGGAACAAGACAGAGAACCACTGAATTGCCTCCCAGACCGAATTAGTGAAAAATGAAATGGATTTCCTTCTTCAATATCAGCACATTCAGCTTAAGTATAAGTGGTCGGAGACTCTGGTCTGTGGGACTGTGTCATCTTTGTTATCAAGGTAACTGTCTAACCAGATGGTAACGTTGGCATGACTATCAAAAGACCAGTAACAAGCGACCAAGGAGAACTCGCAGTACATTTCCAACGGCGAATACAAAAGGATTAGCTAGTCTCGCGAACAGAAGCACACAAGATTCCCCAAAAGAACGAGCCTGTCGTTACAATCTGTCACGTCATCTGCATAGTGATGTCCCCAAACTTGTGTCTTACTCAGAAATATTGTGAATTGGGCTTCAAGGAATACAACTGTTAGATTAACCGATCTGCGGTTCTGATCTAGACCAGATTAAAAATACTGCATGCACATTATCTCGACAGATATAGGAATATCCTAAGATCCACATTTCTACAACCTATTTGAAGAATATATCAAAACGATAGTGGGCTAATTGGAGGCAAGCTTGTTTTGATTCATTTGTCAAGTGTATATAAAAACGGTGCTTGGATGTTTGAGGTGAAACAAATGAAATGTGTATCATTTACTGATATCCTCTGAAAAACTATCTGCCAGAAATAATTTAACATGGTCGTTTTTACTACTTTCCTCTCCAGCACGTAAC